>APFE031676473.1:29976-51593 GCA_000404065.3 Pinus taeda | reverse complement strand
CATCAACTAGGGTTGAATCTAGATCAACTAAGGTTGAGTCTAAAGGAGAGAGCCCTCTCCGATTGCAGGTGGGCTAGAACCTGCAATCAGAAGATTGGTTTGTGGTTACCTCAGCCGTATCCCTAATAGGAGCATAGGGACAACCTGAGTGATAACACTACTTACCTCCTTTTGGGCACGTGAGATACCACTTCCCGCTTATCAAATACAACCCACGTGCTTTAAACAATACTTTAAGGAAAAGTGCTTAAGGAAAGGTTTTTAGCATTTAAGCTCATTATTAACACTTAGTACTAATTCGACTATGATTTATGAATAAAGTGTTATAAACAGAGAAAATACCCGATTAAGTCTGGAACGCTGATACATGGATATGAATGAACTTCTACACCAAGATTAACACGCAACACCACACTTGATCATTTACTCAACAAAATGTAAATTACAGAGTCTTTCCCTCTCAACTTGATTACAACATTTTTTTGACCTTTGTTCAATCTCAAACCCTATCTCTGTCACACAAACTCTCACTTACACACTCTATCTCTCAATCATCTAAATCGCTATCATTACATTCTTTTTCTCTTTTATGAATCGAATCTTATCCTAACTGCATTAACAACTCGATCCCTATTTTAATCAATCTAACAAATAAATCTCTATTCTCAAGCTCTATTACACACCTATACCAACAACTTTTCTCTTAACCTAAAAAATAATACAATAGTCTAATTATTACAATAATGAAGTAAATATCATTTTCGAGAGGTCCAACCCTCTCTACTAAAACTGACTTTGACCACTCATGTCAATGAAATTCATCTCATTTTAGCCACAACAAGTGAACATACAATCACATTGTTGGCTAAGTCTGGATGTTCCTGCATCACCCGCCCATGGCCAAACCCCAAGCTTCTAGGACCAGATCCTCACCCACTCCTATTTCTTGCAAATGACATTTTTGCAGCAAGACGCTTCTTCATGATGAAAATATTGTGGTTAACTCACTAGAGCCAGCTAAGGTATCTAAAAACCTGATCCATCTTGGCATTCCTCCTCAACCTGTCTTTCATAAATGTGAAACAATGCAGAGCCTTGTCAATTCCTATTCCTTCCATGGTTTCCATCATCTGAAACCATAATCAAGCAGTGATGGTTCCTTCATCCCCAAGGCGTAGGTTTTAACCCCGTACAAAAATTACCTACATATGAATTCTAAAACAGAAAATAAACAACGGTGAGAGCATAAAACATAAAACGTATATACACAAAGATTTTCCCCTGGATCCCAAAACTGTGACTGCCAAATTGATTTTTCATTATGTTCCTTTCAATGTTATAATACATATATATACATGTTGAAACATCCAAAAACCCCATTCCATGAACCTTGGATTAGAACATAGCCATAGTTCCCTTGACCAGATCTACAAAATACCATGGACAAAAAACCATCATGCTCAAAACCATGTGCGAAATCCATGCACAAAACTATAGGTAGGTCTGCACACCTAATATAGGGTCCAAACCACCTTATGCATGGGGTAGTCATGGAAAGAATATAACACAAACCAACACAAGGAAATCAATTATATTGCAAATTCTGGCAAGAAAACGATGCCTCATCACCCACCTATCCACTTACATGAATTATCCAAGATACAACAAAGGTACCTTGGGAGACTATCCTTCTTAAATACCATCGCTCTAAGATGCCTTGGAGAGATGACCTCCTTAACTCCTTCCTTAATGCTCTGACCACTCGTAACCCCAGTATACAATGTCATCCAGAAGCCTTTGATCAAGGGATTGGACATGATGTAATATGATGGTTTATGAAAAATCGACGATTCCTAATATAACTCCTGTGTTATCCTAACTGTCTGCTAGATGGCTGTTGGCACGTAGTACATGGAACAAGTGAAATTTCTCAAAACAATTTAACATGTATGTGATCCTTACCATGATTGAGGAAGTTTCTTCTTCTAGGAGAGTGGCATTCTTGAGAAGATTAATACATTTTTAGATGATTCTTGGAATCACCCGCTATATTAAAATTTTTGAAACCTTTATCCAAGCATATTTTCACTCCTTGCCAATGTGCAAGAGCCTCGACCTGATTTTTGGTTGTAACACAAAGTCCCCATGTGTATTTTACTTCTATATTTTCTTCAAGGTTGATTATCACCCCTCCCACTCTAGCCTCCCTAGGGTTACCTTTCGACGCTCCATCAAAATACAATTGATTGTTCCTAACTTTCCTTTACCATTTAGTGAATTCATCTCCTTTGAATCTAATATAGTATTTAGGGGTTTCATGAGATCTTAAACAAGGTGCTTTTAGAGTGGGAGGGGAGATCCTGAGCCAACTTTTTTTGCAACCAAACAATTCTTTCATGTCTGAAGCATTAAAGCCTCGAGAAGAAATGACCTCAAATAGCAGCGGCAATCCTTTAATTGTAGAAGTTTCAAAGCTATGATATTGATTTTGAAAGATAGCCTGGTTACAACAAAACCATATCGACCAACACATATATTTAGGAAATACCTTCCAACAACACCTTAGCAAAGAATTTGGAGAGAAATGGATTTTTTTTTCTGAATGGATAAACATATCACTCCAATCATCAGCAATTTGGAAAACAAGGGTTGAAGGAGCTAGAGCATAGTTCCGAACTTCTAGCGAGAAAGGGAAGTGAAAAAACAAGTTCTTAATCGATTCCTCCACATTGCCACACAATACAAACCTGGAAGGACCACTAATTTTACTCTTTTTAAAGTTTTTTGTAGTCATAATATTCTCATGAACCAACTCCCAACAAAAGATGTTTATCTTGGAAGACCATCACCATTCCAAATTTCCCCCCACATATTAGAAGGTAGAAGGGTGGGCACAGGAGTGGATAAAAGGCCATATCCATCCTTAACACAATGCTTTTTTTCTTTTCCTCCCAACCAAATATGTCTATCTCTGGATAATCCGGAACATGAAGCTACAAGAAACTCCCACAGAGGCTTGAAAACCAACATATGTCTATCCAGTTTGCTTGTGATAATAGGAGAACACCCAAAGAGGCTTTCGATCAGAATATTCCACTGAGTGTGAAGGTGATCAGGTAAATCCAAAGAGGGCCACCCACACCACATGCCATGATCATCCAGACAAGAGATGTTTGCAAGATGGGAGAACTCATGCTCAACTAGCCATCTAGAGAGAGTTGGGTCTATACCATTCGCACAGTTAATTCTAATTTGAATGTGTTTACTGTTTCCAGGGAGCCAGTCAAGATGATTCAGGATGAGAGAGGATGAGGCTTTACAGAGTCTCCATAATTTTTATCCTTTCCTTTCCCAGGATTCATCCTCCAGGCTTGTGAGGTGACTTTTATGGAAACATTTCCTAATAAAGGCTTTTTTCCACCTCTCATTGGAGTCCGAAAGGAGCCTCCAAACTATTTTTGACCCCAACACCAAGTTCATTAATTCAGGATCCTTTATTTCCAATCCTCCCATCTTCCTAGGTTGCTTGACCAAATTCCAATTTACCAGATGGAATTTGTGCTCGTTACCCTTTCATCCTTGCCATAAGAATTTCCTGATAAGCTTACTTATTTCTTGATTGATGTAGCTTGGTGCTAAGAGGCCAACACCCAAATATATCGGAAGGGAGGAAAGCATCGATTTAAGAAGAGTGACCCACCTTACTAGGTTGAGCCATCTAACACCCCAAGACTGCACTTTGTTCCTTATTTTTTGAAGTACATCCCCCTATTATTCCATAGATGATTGTTTTAGGGAGATAGGAATCCCGATATATTTGAAGGAAGAGAGATGAAGATCCATCAAGATTCCCAACATCTGACCTATTGCATTCAACAAGTCCCCCTACAAATTCCAACCAATTAACTGAAATTTCAATTTTTTTATCAAACCCCCGAAGAGAAGGAGGAACCCATCAATATTTTTTCTAAATCTTGATGCAATCGCTAAGGCAGCTCCACCAATTAGAAGAGTATCATCAACAAATTGGGAGTGATTAATTCCTCTAACATTCCTTGCAATACTGAGACTTGGAAGGGATCCATCCAACCACCCAACATCAAGTTTTCTACTTATATATTCATCCATGATTATGTAGAGAAGAGGGGAGAGTGGGAATCCTTTACGTAGCCCACTTAAAGTAGAAAAGAAAGGCCCAAGACACCTAGTGATAAGAGGGGAAATCCAAGGAGATCCAATACAAGCTTTGATCCAAGAGATAAAATCAAAATTAAATCCTAATTTTTCCATAACAAGAAATAGGAAGGAGGGATTTACGCGATCAAAAGAAATTTCCATATCCAGTTTGATAACCATTCTAGCTTCTCCTTCTTCATTGCTTGAGTGCATTTCTTCCTGTACCAGGATGATATTATCTAGAATATTCTGGTGTTGCATAAACCCACCCTGGTTCTCAGAGATAATGGAGGGGAGAAAGGGTTTGATTATGTTGGCAATGACTTTCGTCAAAATTTTATAGGATGGGTTGCAAAGAGAGATAGGGTGAAATCTGGTGAAGGAGGTAGGATTGGATTATTTTGGGATCAGGGCAAGGAACGCAGAATTGGTGTTACCCCCCAGCTATTTTTGACTCTAGTGTAGTTCAACATTCGAGTTACATATTTTTAATAACATTCCATAATAAACGATAAAAGATGATAGAAAAATCATCTGGTCTGAGAGGCTTCTCAGGTTCTATATGCCATATAGCATTGTGAACTTTATCTTCCAAAATTACATCAGAAAGAGACACATTAGAGAGCAGAGAGACAACCTGGGGGAGAGCCGAAAGGAATTCAGGAGCTCCATGAGAAGAATTTCGCTCCATATTGAGGAGAGATTTGAAATGAATGTATGCCTCTTGCTTAATTTCTGAAGAGGTGTTGACTGTCTACCCACTCACCACCTTTATTTCCTTGATTCGATTGCTATTCTCTTGAGCCATTACTTGTTTGTGGAAGTATGGAGTATTAGAGTCTCAAACTTTCAACCATAGACTACGAGATTTGAGCCTCCACAATTTTTCCTCTTGCCTACTTAGACTGAATATCTGAGAGGAGAGATATTTTTTTTTTTGAATATGTGATTCTTCAATGCGAATTTTCTCCATCATATTATAGTGTTCTTCTAGGTCTTGGACTTTTTCTTTCCCTTTTTCCCTGGAGGTTGATAGTTTTCTTTGAGCCACTTAATTCATTCTTGATTTTTTTAGCTTAGATTCCCATACAAAGTTGGGGTAACCTTGTATTTGTTAAGTCCATGATTGCTTTATCATATTCCCAACTTTTTCATCTAGGCACAAGTTTGCATTAATTTTAAATGGCAGCGACCCAAGGTTTTCTACATTTTCCATTGAGATCATAATGGGGTGATGATATGAGTGTCCCAAAGATTTGATAGACAAAGAGAAATCCAAAAAATTAAGGAGGCAATTGTTGTGCAACAAGAATCTGTCTAGATGCGCAATAATGAATTGATCACCAACTCTTCTATTCGACCAAGTGAAATTCCCAGACTTAGGTTTGATATCAATTAGATCCCAATGTTCCATAATTTCCTCCATTCTATCTTGGAAGGAATCCTTAGCCGAAGATCCACCTCTTTTTTCTAATGCATTTAGGACTGTGTTAAAGTACCCTCCCATTATGTTGTTAATGTGGTGGTTCCCTTCCTTTAACACCTCTAAAGGGGCCCAAAAATATGTCTTATCACTGTGAAAAACTAGACCATAGATGTTTATGAAGGGGATTATTTTTCCTATCTCCTTATCTTCCAAAAGAGCCATTATCCAATATTTTGTCTTTATTTCCTCTACCAGGGTAAATTTTTTGTTCAACCAAAATATTCCTAGGCCCCCTAAAGCTCCCCATGAGGGCTTAGCTAACCCCGTGTTGTCTCCCCTGAATTTTCCTGCTCCTTTCATAATTTCATCTTCTTCTAACTTTGTTTCCTGAAGAAATACTACTAAAGGGGATTCTTGTTTTATTAAGTCTCTGACCGCTAGGATTTTTGTACAGGTTCCTAGCCCCCTTATATTCCAAGATATAACTTTCATTAATTGGGGGTGGGGGAAGAGAGACCACCATCCTTACCATATTTGATTGGTTTTTTCACTTTCAGTAGTTTTGGAATGACTGTTTGATTCCCCAACTTTTTGTTTTGTTCTACTTTCCTTTCTCTCTGTGTCCTTTTACTTGGCCTTCCAACTTTCTTATTGGAGTTAGTTTCCTGGTTGTTGCACTCATCAACCCAGGTTATAGTTTTGGATAAGTTCTAAGTTACCACATGGTCCAGACCTTTGTGCAAACTACTTGGTGGAGCTTCATGGATAGGAGCAGACTTTGGTGGGAAACTTCACTCCTGTCCCTTTCAAGTTGTTTTCCGCTACTTCTCCCTCTTCTCTTTCATGTATCTCATCCACGATTGTCTAGGGAGTTGCTTCCAACTCCATGTCCCCATAACTTAGCACTTTGAATGGGTTCGAAGAGGAAGGAACCGAATTGGGGACTGATAGGTTTTGAGGTTTTAACAATGCTCCTTTACCTTTCAGATATTTCTTGGGATTTTCCACTACTCCTCCTGTGCTACCTAAACTTCCATACTTTTATCGATTCCACTTTTGGAGCAGTCTCTAGAAAAGTGACTGTAATCATGGTAACGCCTACATTTGAATGGTATTTGTTCATAGTATAATACTTTCTTGTGCTTCCATTCTCCAAAAATTAGATTGATTTCAGCTGGAAGTCCATTGTCCATGTATACTTCCACACAAATTTTAACACAGGTGAGATGAGATCCTTTTGGTTCAGCCTTGTCCAAGTATTTCCCAACTCCATTACCAATAGCCCGAAAGAAATTGTCACTCCAGCAGCAAATAGGAAGACGAGGGAGCTTGACCCAGAATGGAATGGAAGTGGGGATTTCCTCATTGGGATTGAAACCCAAATTCCATTTATTTAGATACATCCCTTTGCAGGCAAAGAAATATGGTCCATTGTGAAAGATGACCTCCTTATCCTTTTTATTTTCAAATAAAAAGATAAAAAAACCATTACCAACAATAGAGAGAGAAATTTCACCGATCATCATAGGAGTCCAGGTTTTATTTATCTAGGTTTCTATAGATTTAGGAGAAGGCCACATACCAATAAATTTCCTTATTAGATCCCTCTCAGAATATATCATAGAAGTATGCCTAGCACCATCTGGCAAGGAGACGTCCTTCATCTCTGAGTTCTTCTTGATGAATTTGGAGGACTTGGTTGCGGAAGGTCGAGGGCGCTTCATAAGGGAGGCCATAATTGATTAGAAGGCAGAGTCAACATCCAGAGGGGGAGGGGGGAGGCCCCCTTCGCTGCCACCATTTGGAAGATTGCATGTTCAAATTGATTCCTGCTAGAAGCGCAGCCCAACTCCTACATAAAGTCTACCCTGTTATAAAGATGGATGTATTATGTTTAATTGCATAACATGTGATAACAAGTTATACTTGTGTTTCAACGAGCTAGATTCAAAATAAAATAATAAAAAATAATAACATCATGCCAATTTATAGAAGTTAATTGTGAATCAATCAAAAGCTAAATGATTTTACAATTTATTGGTTATAAAAAGGGGTATCTATATACATATATATACCTATTTATAGATACATACACATATTATCATTTAAAAAAGGAATATATATATATATATATATATATATATATATATATATATATATAAAAGTTAGCCTACATTTATGATGGTAATTATTACATGTGGTATCATAGCACAGTTCATGAACCTAAACCTTGGAACCATCATAACATTTTCTCAATAGTTGTTTATATATGTGATTAACTAATGTGAATGTCTTTTTTTTGTAAGAGGTAACATGGAAAATAGAGGAAGAGGAAGAGGTGGAATTCGAGAGGATGCAACTTGACGTCTCTTTCACAAGCTACAACTGTATCCCTACCTAGTGATGAAAATCATGTTGCAATGCAAGAATAGATTCATGTTGGAGAAGTATTAAACATGATGAAATACTTGTAGCATATTTCAAAGTATTTAATGACCCATTTGGAGTGTGAATAGGGAGGACCCTCTACTAATGCTAAATGGTTCCAAAACCCAAATAGTAACAATATGCACTAGAATTGGAGAAGGTGAAATTTCCCAAATTTTGGGGATATTTGGTTGGTCAAGCAACGAAAGCATGGCTAGAGAATATGGCCATGTGATTTTCTTTGGATTTTCTTTGAGAGAATACACCTAAAATATGAAGGTGATAATGGGTGTGTTTTAGCTAAAGGGAGGTGGACTATTATGGTGGAACACACTTCTACCATAATTAGACATAGATATTTCATAAGTGACTTGGGAATTATTTGAAGAAAAGTTCAAATAGTGTTATTTATTATGAATTTTATTAAAAGGAAATTGAATAAACTCTCCTTGACATAGGGAGGTCGATCCATACCAGAAAATGAGGATTGATTTATGGAGTTAGTTAAATATGCCAGGCTTTTGAACACACAAAAGCTAAGGGTAAATAACTTTGTTTATGGTCTAAATTACAACATCAAGGAAAAGGTGAGGATTTTAATGCCTCACATAGGCTTGCACAAGGCATTTTACTGGGTCATTATTGTAAAGGAATATATTATGAGTAGTGGTCAAAGGAGTTCACCAAGGCATATGGGATTAGGAGAACCTAGAGTTGTAGCGACTTTGACAGCTAGTGGGACAATCAAAGATCATAGGAACAATCAAAACGGAACAATATTTAACAACCAAACATGGTCAATAAGGAAGCAATGGTAACCATATTGACCACCATTTTAGTATTCACAATCCATCGTTCAACAATGTTAGACACAAGAATTTCACCCTGCACATCATTTCTATGTCACATCGCAATATCATCTAACTCAATAGTCTAGATCTTATCAACAAAGTTCTAAACCAACATTCAATTCGATAAGTAGTGGGAGCCAAGCTCCTAAGAGGGGTTATTGGACTTTTTGGGGCCCACTCTATTGGACATACTATCCTCAACTTGAAGGAAAATCTAATCAAATTAAACAATAGACTGCAATTGGGGATATGGGCAAAGCCCATTGAATACTTGTAGCTATGAATAACTGCCAAGTTGAGGATTAATCCATTGTAATGGAGAATAAAATAAAATTGATGGTAATTTTTTTATGATTTTAATAGATATTAGTGTTATCGATTCTTTTATTTTGCATACTACATTATCAAAAAATAAAAATGAAGCAATAGAATAACAAGATTTTAGGCATGTAGAAATAGCAAGTGGGATGAAACAAAACATGAGTAAGCTAGTATAGGTTTGTGAGATTAAGTGTTTGTAAGGCTAAGGCTTCTTTGTATGTAATGGGCATAGGATCCTATGACATTGTCATTGTAGTGGATTGGTTAGAGAAACATGAGGCAGTTCTATACTTCAAGGATAAGGTGTTGCACTTCACTAATGACAATAGTTAGAGGAAATCA
This sequence comes from Pinus taeda, assembly GCA_000404065.3. Lineage (NCBI taxonomy): Eukaryota > Viridiplantae > Streptophyta > Pinopsida > Pinales > Pinaceae > Pinus > Pinus taeda. The sequence continues at coordinate 42,050 of APFE031676473.1, read as the reverse complement.
TTAGTAGGTAAGAACATAGATGTATCATTAAGATTCATCTCATTGATGCAATTGATGAGATGTAAGAAAAAAGGGTGTTATTTGCATGCCATTATGTCTTTAAATGACAAAAAGGATTCAGAGGACTTGGATAAGTATCCAATACTTCTAGGATTTAAGGACATACTTATGAAGGAGTTACCTACAATACCTCCAAAAAAGGAGATATATTTTTCTATCGAAATTAAACTTGGAAAAAAGTTATTTATAAAACACCTTCGCATATGTCATCTCTTGAATTAAAATAAATGCAACTTCAATTGACAAAGTTGTTCGATTTAGGATTCATAGGACCTAGTGTATCACCGTGGGGAGAACCAGTGATCTTTGTTGAAAAGAAGGATGCATATTGGAGGTCATGGATAGATTATTGTCAGATGAACAAGCTGATGATCAAATTCAATACCCTATACCAAGGATAGATAATTTGTTTAATCAAATAAAATGAGTGATATTGTTTTCTAAGATAGATATGAGACCTAGGTGTCATTAGCTGAGAATTAAAGAAGAGGATATCCCAAAGACAACCTTTAAAATGAGATTTTGGCATTATGAATGCATAGTATCACCTTTTGGACTAACTAAATTATGCCTTGGGTGTTTTCATGAGTTTGATGAATAGAGTATTTTGAGGGTATATAAACAAGTTCATACAAGTCTTTGTTGATGATTTTGATCTATTCACAAACCTTAGAAGAGCATAGCCAAAATTTGAGATTATTTACAATGTACTAGACAAAATCAGTTATATGGAAAAAAAAATCAAGAGTTCCTTTTATCAGTCCAAGATTCATTATCTAGGACATATTGTTTATAAAGAAGGTATTATGGTGGGTCCTCAACTAAAGTAATAAATGAAAATAGACGCACACGTTTCTATCCCAATATTTTGAAGTCCCATGCTTATTGTACATTGTAATTTTGATTTTATCCAACATAATCAAACACATCGGAGCTAGCAATTTCTATTAAGAATGTCTCATGCTCCACTTTTCTAGTTGTATCATTTCCTCTAGTTACCTTTAGGAAGCAGTGAGACTTCAACAATAAAACTGGTCAGTAGAAATCTAATGGGTGGAGCAAAGTATTGTTGACACAAGATTACAACAAGAAACTAAAAAAAATTAAGACAAGACTTTGTAAATTGAGATACTAACCGGGAATATAACTTCAACATAGTAATATTCAATTGTCAACATACTATTCCAGGGGAAAAGGAATCCAATTCCCAGAAGCCAACAAATTATGTATGCCCCTTGTTTTCCCTGTAATTAATTGAGCAAGATTAGCACAAGCAATTTCCATTTAGATACGAAATGATTCTATAAATATTCAAAGAAAACTTAATGTTACTCATTCATTTTTCTCTAATGCAGACAAAACTGAATATTCTAACATATTTTTGAGCTGGAGAGTAATGTAATTCATTGTGTCAAAATCATTTCTTATTTGCATGATTGTTTTTTTTAATGATCAGGCAATTCACTTATAATTGATCAAAAAACATATTTTTTCAGAATATATTCCATTTTTCTAATTCAAAACTAAATTTCCTTCCAATTTATGGCATTCAAACAAACCGAAATATTTTTCCTTTAACAAGTCACTGTTGTAATATATTACTAAACGATCATCTACGTAATGAAGTTATTAGTGGTGGAATACTAATAAATCACAAATACATGCAAGAAATAACACCACTATGTCCTATGCATGCCAAGTCTTTATCCTCTTGTTTGGAAATATTACTTCATGAAAACAACATATTCGACAGAGAACTTTTCTAAAACTAGCCAAAACTAGTGTATCCAACAACAATGACATTTATATTGGCATGCCATATTGGCATGCCCTCAAAATGTGTGGAAGTATCAAACACATGTACTGCACTTCCCTATACACACTCCTCTTTCTACATGTGTCTTCATAGGAAACCCTCAAGTTCGATACTCTTGTAAGTACTGCTACAAATTTCTAGCTCTAAAGGCACTCAGATTTCAAATAGATGAATGCATTATATCTTGGTTCTAAATGATAGACACAATGATGGAAGCATCTGCTAATCCTAAGCTTGATTATATGTCTCTACGAAATAGCATTAAGGAAAATGTTTCTATAAGGCTTTAGGTCCAACTCAACATGGACAAAGAAACAAGGTTTGACTTAAAATCAAGCAAGACTTAAGATATAATTTAGGAAATTTGGTCAAAAGAAAATAACTTGGACAAAACTTTTATTTTTTAACTATCAAGTTTTACCCGATTCTTTCCCAAGCCCAAGTAAGATCCTGAGATAGTTCTACTAGAGTCTGAGTTAGAGCTTGAATTCTATCCAAGTTAAGCTTCAACTCCATCTGATATGCTCATATTTAGATCCCAGCTAAGTCAGACTAGCCAAGTAAGCTCAGCTAAATATGGTAACTATGGCTACAAGTATCTTTACCAGTTAAGCTAACAATGGCCCAAACGTGATATGAAAAATAAATACAATGTGATGAATCATTTCTTATGATTTAAGATTGATACATTTCAGATGATGGAAATGTTATGTTGTCATGTATGGATAGGGTTGACAAGGATATGGTGAAATGTTCAAAGGTTGTAGGTTTCCACAAATAATGGTATGGTAATTCAAGACTAGTTCGCTTCCTATGATCAGTTTAGATTACACTTATAGACCATTTATTACAGAGGTGTTGGAAAAGGTATCAAAAGGTTTGTGTTAGGTCATTTTTTAGTTCAGATATCAAGCCCAGTGAAAAATGTACTTTTAGGCATCTAAAAACATGAGTTTCTAGAATTACTATACAAAATGTAAGTGGATTGGTACTCATTGCCTTAAGATCTTATTGTCGACATAAAAGGACAAAGTATAAATGTGTACTAGACAAAGTGATAATCTAATATGAAGCTTACCATAAGTTTTGTTAACTATCATTGGAATTATCTTATCATTGATTTGATTTTTACTTTGGATGCAATGGTTTTCCAACTTGAATGAACTCCTTTTTTATCAGATTTTACATGTGCATTATAGTTTCATAAAAGGTAAATTATTTTCAGGAGTAAATCATAGTGTAAAGTACTAAAACAAAATTAATAAATTTGCAGTTCAAAAGATGCTACACTGTGACTTATTGAACAAATTCATATATTCAACCATGGTCTCGCTTATCTTGATTTTGTAATGAGGACTATAACTAGATTCTATAAACAGATATATTAGGATTTTTTTGGGTAACTTCCAAATCTCTAGAACAAATGCAAGAGGAATTTATGTAAGTTTTTTGTATGACTTTAAGATGGTATCTTTGACTTTTATGTCCCTTGCGAAAATGGGGTTTAATAAAGTATTGACAAGTTGTTATATTCAAAGTATGAGGATGACTGAGGCTGCAAAATACAAGCTTAATTGTCCCTATCCTTATTCAAAATGTCCAAAAATATATTGAGTTTGCTATCATAGACAAACTCTAAGATTATGAGGTGTAGGTGTACCAAGAATTGATCATCTGTGTGTACTACCATGCATAGAGAGATACATAAACAAATATGATGAATCTGAAATAAATACAATGTGGTCATCTCCCTCCACTTCAAAATTATACCTTTTAAAGTTGTGATCACAAAGAAGAATGATAAGGAAAGAAAAATGCTTGATACCAAAAATGAAAATGATTTCAAAATGACAAAATTATTTTCAGTTGAACCTAGAGGTAAAAGAATAACTTATTGGTCTGAATATTGAAACTGCAAACCCAATTTTGTCCAATATTTTGGCTGCCCACTACAAAAATTCATTACTACCCTTTGAATCTCTAACCCAACAAACAAATAACAATGTCCAAGCATATAAATTCAGAAAAGGACCCTCTAAAGTTATTGTAGTTTTCACATTTTTCGACATAGGTTAGGCTTTGAATGATTTAGCATTTAGTTGGCTTAAAATGGCATAAAATCAATTTTGACACCATAAAATAGCCCATGGACAAGTACATCTACCAGATGTACCCTATTTGGAAGAGATGCCCTAAGAGATGGAGGGCATCACCAACATCATCCAGGGTGTCCACTCATCTCCAACACCATAAAACATTGGTGATGAGTCCTTCAGGGGTGGTAGCATATCTACATACTTCATAGTTTCTAACTCATTTTTAATCTTATACCCTCATCAATAAAATGTAACAAGGAAGAACAATTTCTGGGCCACTTCCCTTTAACTCGTGCAATATAGACAAAACGCCATAGACAAGCATAAAAATTAAGAGATTGTGCAAAAGATGGCTAGTGTTCTAATCTAAACTTGATGTGAGAAAATGATAAGATATTACCCATCAAATATCCAAGCATCCACATGATATCACACATTCCAAATATAATTACCAATAGCTACTTTGCATCACTTCTGTGTGCATTCAAATTTTATATAGTCATAGGATGAGCCATATGAATTCTAGGTGCTTTTCCATTATCTCTCTTTAGTGGTATCCACTCTTGAAGCTAACTTGGGCCTGCATAAATTGAAGGACATGCCATAAATCATACATGTATGCTTCCATTATTAAATCAATGATTTCCACTTTAAAAAGAACTCATAAAGAAAATTGTAAAATAAAGAAAGATGTAAGATACTAAGTTTGATGATTTAGATGACCTTCATCTAAAAGTAGTTCATCATAATTGAGAAAAGCTTTCCCATCCTTCAATCTCAGTACTTTGGCTGAAAACCAAACACCCTGAAGACCCTCTTCATTGGAGACAACTTAGAAAGATTTTAATGATTCAACATGATTTTGAGAACCAAATAAGGCATTTAGGTCATTAATACAAAATTAATTCCCAATCAATGTTTTCTCTTAGCAATGATAGAGGAAATTCTCGAGGATATTGTAATGCTAAAGAAAAGAACATAGAAGTGAAAAGATCCTTGCTAGATCACAAACCTCCACAAGAAAACCATCCTTGATGTTGTTAGCCTTTGAAGCAAATGTCTCTCTATGATTTTTAGAACATGGTTCATTTTCAAGAGCTACTATTCCCCCCCTTGTGGTTGTCTCTGTAACAGAAACAAGTACGACAAGTTGGGTTGTACCAACAGTTTGATTCTCCTTATGAACTTTGACATCCTTTTCTATTGAGATATCATACTGTGAACGATCTAGTATCTCTGTGACATCCTTCTCCACATGCTTAACAATTCTGTTGCAGGACCCTTCATGCCTTCTTTTGTATTCCTTGAGGTTTCATTCTTGAACATATCTCTCTTATCCTTCAACTTGTAATATTTAACAATATTTTCATTTTAATAACAATTTGTTGAGTTGGCGTTTCAATATGAATATTATCATCTTTTTTAATATGTTCTTCTTGGTTCATTAGCTTCCAATAAGCCTTTGGACCAGCTTCTAGTAAAACATTCAACAGTAATTAAACTGGATCATCCATGACCACAACAACTCCTACTTGAGAGACAGCTTGTGCAGATAGTTCAACTACCCTCACAACTACATCCAAATTCTCTGCCCTCTTTTTAGAAGCAAAAGAAGCTTCAACCCTATTTTTGGCATATTCCATGGTGTTTGGAATGATTATATGGGAATGGCCCTGGCTGCCTTCAAGAAATCCAACTTCATGAGAGAAAATAACATCATTTTTACCATCAAAACTTAGAGCCTCCATTGCCATGTGCTTTGCTTGTAAGTTGTAAAGTGACATCAGATGCAATCTTCATTGCTACTGTTGCAGCCTTAGCAAATGATATAGCAGCAGTTGTTGCCACAATTACAGAAGCAAGCTTAGCTTCAGAGTTCGAAACTAATTGAGAATTATTTTGAGATGATAATTGACTCCAAATGCCTCGGTTGTGCCTAACCACAGTAGTTGCAATAGAAGCATCATCTTCATCATTCTTATTTCCTCTAAAAATATATTTCTCTCTCCAGTATCTCCTCTACTTATTACCTGGAAATGAGAAATAGAAGGTTTACCTAGGATGCAAGTAACTTGTGCAATGACAACATTTGAATTAGTTGAGACAATCATTAATGGCCCAAGCTTAGATACTGGTGTGGGTTCAGTAGGGCGTTTGGGAATAGTGCATGTCACTTGCAAGCAACTAGTTCAAACAATTTCTTCTGAAACTCTTTTAATTTTCCTCTTTTTATGTTTTTTCTCCTTGTCGGAGTACCTACCAACTACCAAACTTGTTTGAAGAACATCTATACCAATATTGGTACTAGTTTGAACTATATTAGCCCCCACCATAATTGGGAAATGAAGAACGATGAGTGTCATTAGCATATATTATACAATAGGTGATACAAAATTCCTTTGGTTATTAAGTGTGTTAGTGTCATTATTTTCTGTCTGTCACCAGTGATCAAATATGCTTTTACCAAGTTTGTTAGGGGTCTCAAAGTCAAATTTTATCATGTCACTATGTTTTCAGAATAAAATTTGATCACTGGTTAGTTTTTCTAGGTTTATTTATATTTTCTCAAAAATCTCTCATGTTGGTCACTTACATCACTTAGATAAGTGTATCATCATAAAGAGAATATCTTCATCATATCAATCATCATCATGAGCATTTCACTCAGTCTAATGTCTTCATTAGGTCATTAGGGTTTCAAGGTCCATCTTCATTCATGCATAAAATCCGGCATAGGATGAGTTTTGATAAGAAACTCTTTTCAATAAAATTTTATGATATTTCATAAGTGCTTCATGGTTACAGTCTCAAGGTTCTAAAAGAAAGAAGCTTATCTTTTCAAAAAGGTAAAAGAAGTTCAGATTTCAAGTCTCCAAAGTGGTCAAGTTCAAAAGAGTGAAAGTCATGTTTTGAAAAGGTATGTGGGGCTCATTTTCACTCAAAAGAAGATCACACTATGCCTATAAAAGCCAAAGTTCCCAAACATATTTCATTTCATCCTTCACTCCTTTTTTTATTGATATCTCTCCTCCTTTGGTGAAAAAACATGGGTTTTAAAGCTAAAATTGGCAAAAATATCCTAGCGCTGCGCTTATGTGAACTGCACTACGCTTCTGGAGTTGGTGTTGTGCTTCTGTGAACTACGCTGTGCTTTGGCACTGTGCTTCTACCAATGGTGCTGCGCTTAGGACAGAGTGGCCTGAAACTTTCCAAAGCTCACCAAAATTTCAAATTTAAGCTTGCATTCTAATTCTTTTCTCTTCTAAGTTGTTTTTAAATTCTCTTACTCATCTCTCTCTCTCTCTCATTTCACTCCATTCAAACTTCCTAATTTTTCTACAAGCCCTATCGATCTCCCAAAATTCCCCTATCATCATCTCCCTTCCCTAACTCCCTCATTTCATCATTTCACTCATTCCTCAATTTTTTTTTCATTTTCCTGTTATTTAGGGTTTTTATCAAAATGGAGGGAGATTCTTCACCATCATAAAAGAGAAAACATAATAAAGGAGGGAGGATCCTAAGGTATGAGCCTACAAACTACAATGAAATAAACTCTTCACCATTCATTAGATAGTGCTTTGAAGATGTTGGCTGCCTAGGGTCTTGTCAAAGGGTGGGTGAAGTATGTTTTCATGAGCAGCTCACTGATTGGATTGCCACTAATCTACAAGGGGAAAAAGCCATCATAGCAAGGATTGAATTTACATTCTTAGTAGCGGTCATCTCTCTTGCCATAGGGATACCTAATCATGGGGAGTATTGGTTCAAAGGCATGAGCTTAGACCTTGAGCAATACAGACCTTTCTTAAAATCACCCTACAGAGAGGTTCATTCACATATCATTCCTTGCAGGCACCTGTTAGAAATGTATGTGCCATTGATGAAGGTTGTAATGATTTTTTTCACTTGTGAGGGAATATTTTCCAGATTGTATGGATACCACATTAGGTTGTTAATGCATTTCACGGCTCTAAAAACTCTCAACATGTGTAATTACTTGTGTAGAAGTCTTATCAAAATGTTTGAGAAGGTACAAATGAAAGGAAAAGAGCATCACCATAGCCTTTTCCATCATAGTTTAATAAAGATTGTAGTCCTCCATCATTTGGCAGAAAGGAACATGGCATGGGATTCCTTCATAGAAACAACTTTGCAGTGGCATGAAACTACTTCAGCAGGTCATCATCAAGACACATCAACGCAGTAGGTGGAGGTAGGGTCATCAAGAAAATTAAAGGAGGTTCCCAAGGCACCTAAACTTGAGGTGACCAGAATATATCAGAGAGGAAAAAGGCTTGTGTTTACTTCTCAATTTGAGAAAAGGGCCAAGCCTTCTACATCAGCACCACAGGGATTGCATTTACAGGGTGAGGAACTAATTGAACATGATTTTGAATTATTTGACTTGGAGGCAACAGATGAACCTTCAAACTTGCAACAAGTTATCAAGGAGAAAGATTCCAAAATTAGAGAACTAATGGACAATATGGCAAGGGAAAGACTCATGATTTCCTTCGTTGAGCAAGAAAATAGTCAGCTTAAGGCCAAACAACTAATCATGGAGAAAGAGAAATCCAAGATCTTGCAACAAGGAGGCAACGTAAAGTGGTGTTGGAGCTAGGTGAACATGATGAAAAGGAAAAGAAAGTTGGAAAAAATAAGCCAAGGAACAAGGGACTCAAAAGGGCATTGAAGAAAGAAAAAGAACAAAACCTATTGGATGAAGACTTGGACATTAAAGATAGAGAGTACTGGATAGGTAAGGTCAATGGGCACCTAGAGAAGCTTCTTGAAAAGGCAAATAGGGACAACCAGCTATTGAGGCACATGGCCCACCACTAACAAACTAGAAACATGATCTGCAACATCAAGCTCAAGCAAATGAAAAACAAGCTAAAGGAAGCCCTAAAGGACAAAAATGAGAGGGATAACTTGGAGATGCTTGTTGAAGCATCCATGATAGAATAACATACCTCGTTTTTCACTTGAGAACCAATTTTGGGGGTTTTTTGAGAATTTTTGGTTTTTGGAGAATTTTGGTGCAAAACTCAGAAATTGCACTAGTCACAGAAATGCAGCGCCTTGGCGCTGCGCTTTTTCCTCAGGGCTCCAAATGAAAATTGGATTACATTTTTGGAAATTTGATGGCCTTCTATCAAAACCCATTTCATCATATTTCTTAGATAGGCCTCAAATTTTGAGAAAAAGGATAAAATGGGGTCAAAAATCATCATTTTGCCCCTCTTTTTGATAGGTGGAGGTAGGGTCATCAAGAATATTAGAGGAGGTTCCCAAGGCACCTAAACCTGAGGTGACCAGAATATATCAGAGAGGAAAAAGGTTTGTGTTTACTTCTCAATTTGAGAAAAGGTCCAAGCCTTCTACATCAGCACCACAGGGATCGCATTTACAGGGTGAGGAACTAATTGAACATGATTTTGAATTATTTGACTTGGAGGTAATAGATGAACCTTCAAACTTCCAACAAGTTATCAAGGAGAAATATTCTGAAATTAGAGAACTAATGGAAAATATGGCAAGGGAAAGATTCATCATTTCCTTTGTTGAGCAAGAAAACAGTGAGCTTAAGGCCAAACAACTAAACATGGAGAAAGAGAAATCCAAGATGCTGCAGCAAGGAGGCAAAGGTAAAGTGGTGTTGGAGCTAGGTGAACATGATGAACATGAAAACCAATTTGGAAAAAATGCCAAGGAACAAGGGAATCAAAGGGCATTGAAGAAAGAAAAAGAATAAAACCTATTGGATGAAGACTTGGACATTAAAGATAGAATTTCCTTGGAAATCAGTGAAGACAGAGAGTATTAGATAGGTAAGGTCAATGGCCACCTAGAGAAGCTTCTTGAAAAGGCCAACAAGGACAACCAGTTATTGAGGCACATGGCCCACCACTAACAAACCAGAAACATGATCTGCAACATCAAGCTCAAGCAAATGAAAAACAAGCTAAAGGAAACCCTAAGGTACAAAAATGAGAGGGATAACTTGGAGATGCTTGTTAAAGCATCCATGAGAGCATAACATAACTCATTTTTCACTTTAGGACCAATTTTGGGGGTTTTTTGAGAATTTTTGGTTTTTGGAGAATTTTGGTGCAAAACTCAGAAATTGCACTAGTCACAGAAACACAGTGCCTTGGCTCTGCGCTTTTTCCTCAGGGATCCAAATGACAATTTGATTACATTCTTGGAAATTTGATGGCATCCTATCAAAACCCATTTCATCATATTTCTCAGACAGGCCTCAAATTTTGAGAAGAAGGAGAAAATGGGGTCAAAAATCTTCATTTTTCCCTCTTTTTTATAGTTGTTGTGCTTTTGGATACACCTTGGGAGAATCAAATTTTGAAGGCCTTCCCATGGGTCAGTTTCAAAAATTAAAGATGTTATGGAAATTAGACAAGCAAGGCTAGTTGACCATTCTCTCAGATTTCAAATTTGTCTTCACAAAGGCACCTAAAAGTGGCCTCAAATTTAGTGTTGCACTTCTACAAATTTCTAAGCTTTTATTTAAAAATTTCAATTTGTAATTTCTCAAGTTTTTAGTTCGAACTTAGTCAAAGTTAAACTCATGATGTAACTTTAGTAGTTCGCATTTTAGATGATGTAATCATAAATAATAGGCATGATAGGTTGTTTTTATGGTTAATTGGACCTCATAAAGGAATCAAAATGCAAATCAAAGTCTAAGAGAAGAGTTTGTTTTTGACCTTCTCACTCTCACTTGTTAGTTGAGAGATTCTTGGAAACATTTCCACCACTTAGGGATTCAATCCCTGAAGGTTGGGAAACTGTTTAATTGAGTCTATATGTATCATTTCTCATTTAAAGAGAAGGGTTGGACTTCAGAGTGTTGAAAATAATACTGAGGGGGCGGTGAATCAGTATTATCTAGTCCTTTTAACAATTCTTCCTTATTTATACTTTGAATTATTTTTGCATATCAGTACCATAAAACAATGACCATGAACAAGAAAAACAGACAGTCACATCAAAGAACACCAGATATAAGGTGGAAACCCAATGTGGGTGAAAACCACCTGCTGCAATATGTCTCTATCTTCTTTCAAATTAGAAACTCCTTTTACAATGATCTTGTACTGGTGCAGTCCCTTACCAGTACGCAGGCTGCAACCTGCAGAGAGCTACAACTCTCTCTCGTTTTCCAGTCTCTCCTGGAAGGGAGCTACAACCCCCTACTTCTTTTCTTTCAAGGACCACTTTTCATAAATTTTCAAACTGGATCCATAAATATCAAATGATCATCAAGTACCAGTAAGTCACCCAGATAACCAGATCCACAATAACAGAAAACTAAACCCAGAACACCTTATGTGGCATCTCCTGTGGCGCCTCCTGCGGCGCCTCCTGCGGCGCCTCCTGCGGCGTCTCCTGCGGCGCCTCCTGCGGCGTCTCCTGCGGCGCCTCCTGTGGTGTCTCCTGTGGCGCCTCCTGTGGCATCTCCTGCGGCGTCTCCTGCGGCGCCTTCTGTGGCATCTCCTGTGCAGCCTTCTGCGGCGTCTCTTGTGGCGCCTTCTGTGGCGTCTCCTATGGCGCCTCCTATGGCATCTCCTGCGGTGCCTCCTGCGGCGTCTCCTGCAACGCCTCCTGTGGCATCTCCTGCGGCGCCTTCTACAGCGTCTCCTGTGCCGCCTTCTGCGGCGTCTCTTGTGCCGCCTTCTGTGGCATCTCCTGCAGCGCCTCCTGTGGTGTCTCCTGTGGCACCTCCTGTGGCGCCTTCTGTGACGTCTCCTGCGGCACCTTTTTTGGCGTCTCCTGCGGCGCCTTCTGTGGCATCTCCTGCGGCGCCTTCTGTGGCGTCTCCTGTGGCGCCTTCTGTGGCATCTCCTGCGGCGCCTTCTGTGGCGTCTCCTGCGGCGCCTTCTGCGGCGTCTCCTGTGGCGCCTTCTGTGGCGTCTCCTGCGGTGCCTCCTGTGGTGTCTCCTACGGCGCCTCCGCACTTCTGCAGCTAGAGTGCTCGAGAGATCACCCTTCACAGATTCTCTTTCCACTTCACTTTCATATAGATCGAGCTTTTGAAACAATAACCCAATATTTCAGATCTTAAGATATTCAACCCA
>APFE031676473.1:0-22908 GCA_000404065.3 Pinus taeda | reverse complement strand
GCTACAAGAAAGGCCTCCTAATAATGAAAAGGTAGTAGAGGAGACTCATGATGAGAAAAAAATAAATGTTAATCATGATTTCATAGAATCTAATATTGGATTGAAGACCCACCATATTCCAAATATCGATATAAGGAAGTTTGATGGCAAGGATCCAATAACATGGATACTACATATGAAGAAATATTTTGATCTACATGATGTGAAACTGTTACAAAAGGTATGTATTGCATCTTTATATTTAGAACCGAATGAATGTTTATGGTACAAAAGGCTTCGTTCTTGTAAACCACTTGTCTCTTGGTCAATTTTCATGGAGGAAATAATAGCACATTATGAGGATACAAAGAGAAACACCTTCTTTAGCCAATTAATAAATCTCAAACAAAAGGGTTCAATGGTAGAGCACATTGAGGACCTCCAAAAATTGAATATAAGAGTAAATGATATTCTAGAGAAGTAGAGGATTGATGTCTTCATAGGGACTTTAAAGGATAACATTCAACATGAGGTTTGTCTTTGGGAACTTGATTCATTGGAGAAGACATTCAGGTTGGAAAGAAAAATGGAAAGCAAAATTATGGCAACAAGGAATCCTACCACTCACAACTATAAAGATGGAAGCATTGTTGTTTCTATTCTTTCACCACCTACAAGGTTGACACCACAACAATTGGAATAAAAAAGAACAAAAAGGATTTGTTATAATTGTGATAGAAAATACACTAAAGGTCATAAGTGTGTTGAGAAGAAATTAATTTACATAGATAGGGAAGAGGAGCAAGAAAAGGAACAAGAAACATCAAAAGAAGAGGATATACACTGAGAACCAATCCTAGAGAAATAAGAAATGAATATGACCATATCTTGTAATGCATTGACATGAATTACCACTCTTCAAACTCTTAAGATAGAAGGGCGTATCAAGAAGAAAAGGTAATAGTGTTAATTGATTTGGGTAGTACCCATAATTTTATTCATTGTAAGATAGCCAAGGAATTGAATTACTTCCTATATCCAGCACGAAAGTGTCAACTAATGGTTGCAAATGGAGGAACCATAAATTACTCTGAAAAGTTCCATAATATCAAGATATTCATGGGACAATATGTCTTGAATAGTCCAATTCTTTCCCTTTCAATGGGTGGTGCAAATGTTGTACTAGCAGTCCAATGGCTACAATCTTTGGGTATGATAGCTTTTAATTTTCAAGAACTTTTCTTGAAATTCTTTTGGGAAGGAAAGGAAGTTGAATTAAGGGGTATCATAGGGAAATCATGAAAGATAGTCAGATCTAATAGCATGACAAATATTCTAAAGAAAGAACAATGGGGCATAATTGCACAATTATGTTCACTAGAGGCTCCTACATCGAAATCATATATTTCTCCAGATCTCCAAAACGTTCTGGAAAATGATTCCAACGTATATGAGACTCCCAAAGGCCTCCTACCTACTCGTGATGATGATCATGTTATTCATTTGATTCTATGAAGTGTTCCCCCAAACATCAGTCCTTACAGATATCCATATGCCCAAAAGAGTGAAATTGAACATATAGCTGCAAAAATGTTAGAGGTTGGTATAATTCAACCTAGTCAAAGTTCTTTCTCTACTCCAGTGGTATTGGTACACACGAAGGATGGATCATGGTGCACGTATCAGGATTATAGGGAGATCAACAAGCTTACTATTAAAGATAAATTTCCCATTCCTATTGATGAATTATTGGATGAATTACATGGAGAAATTTTACTTCACCAAGTTGGATGTTCATTAAAGATATCATCAAATCATAATGAAGACTGGAGACATTCCAAAAACAACATTTAGAACTCATGAGGGTCATTATGAATTTTTGGTCATGCCTTTTGGCCTTACCAATCCACCTTCTACGTTTCAAGGTTTGATGAATTCCATTTTCAAACCCTTCCTTAGAAAATTTGTGTTAGTATTTTTTGATGATATACTAGTCTACAATAAGTATTGGAAGGATCATGTTCAACATGTTGAAAGGATGCTCAAACTATTGGAGGAGAAACAATTATATGCAAAAAGCTCCAAATGTTTCTTTGGAGCACAAGAGGTGGAATATTTGAGTACTCAGTTAGCTCATAGCTCATCTTATCATCCTCAATCTGATGGGAAAACTGAGATAGTGAACAAATGTTTGGAAGGGTATCTTCATTTCTTTGTATATGATAAATAGACATAATGGGTCAAGTTGTTGCCTCCGTCTGAATGGTGGTATAACACTTCCTTCCATACTGCAGCAAAAATGACCCCATTTATGGCACTTTATGGATATCATCCACCGTCCATCACATCATCTTTAAAATAAAATTCTAAGGTTTAAGCAGTGGAAGATCACATCAAGAATAAACAACAAGTTCTCAAACTCTTAAAGGATAACCTCACTTTGGCGCATAATAGAATGAAACAACAGGCAGATCAACATCACAATGAAACAAGTTTTGATGTACGTGACTGGGTATTTCTACAACTACAACCATACAAAAAAATGTTCCTCAAGCAAGCTAAGAATGAAATTATCACCTAAGTATTATGGCTTGTACAAGGTGTTGCAAAAGATTCGTACTATGGCATACAAATTGGAGCTTCCAGCATATTCTTGCGTGCACCTAGTTTTCCATGTTTCATGCTTAAAGAAGGTTATAGGTGAGAAGATTCCAGTTCAAAAAATATTTCCAAAACTTCACAAGGAAGGAAAAATCATATTAGAACCAGAAGCAGACACAAAAACAAGAAATCAATAGCTACGAAATCGAACAATTTTAGAGTATCTCATCAAGTGGAAGAACTTACCCGCTGGAGATTCAACATGGAAGGATGAGAATTTTATATAGAAGCGTCCATAACTACTCAAGCATTGAGGACAACACTTTTTGAAGGAGAGGGGCATGTTAGGTCCCTATACTACTAGTGTAACCCCTTATTGTTATTAGTGCAACCCCCTTATTTTATTATTGTGCCTTTATATTCTCCATGTTGTTATTATTATGCCCCATAGAAGCCCACTATTGCTATTTTTGTTCCCTTAAAATATTATTGTTATGTAGGCTTGGATTGTATTGGGATCCCTTAGACTCCTATATATAGAAAGGAGGCCTTGTCATTTGTATCATCCAAGAACTGCTCATTTGTGTAATGTAAAGGACGTTTCCCCCTCGAAGAGGTTGATTTCTAAGTCATTGATCTATCTTTTCTATTTTTTTGTGAGTTGGTTTCATAATAGGTTTGAACTATAACATGTGGAAAATGGTTCATGCGTGTAAAAGTAGATTGTTTTCAATTTTGCTCTCAATATGATTGTTACATGCAATAATAAAGCATCAGTAAAATTGAATTAATATAGAGTTGGGAGGAAAAATTTTCCATCATGGGTATCTAATTATTTTTATGAAATTAAATACAAAGTACTTTGTTAATATGGGGATCGTGAAATAATTATGTGGAAGTGAAAGTAATAAGAAATAGGTTATGGATTATAAATTTAATAATATCACTTATTTCTAAAAATGTTATTTTTAGTAATATAAAATTTTATTATACTGTGGTAAAATTTTGCAAATAAAAAAAAATATTATTACACTCAATTTAATTAGTGGAAGAACTAATCGTTGTTGTCATAATAGCTTCTTATTATCATATATTGAAAATGGTTTATATTGGTAATTTGAATGGTGCTATTTAAATAATATGGAGATTAGGTCTTAACCTTCAGTACTGAATATTCTTATAATTAGTCGAAGGCAAGCTTTTTGTTTCAATTTAAGGTGGATGGGAATATGTTGATTTTTTTTTCTATTTTTTTAATTGATGGCCTAGATTGATTATCAAGGGAATACATTCAACATATGCTTCGTGTGAATTCTTATCAACAGTGTAGTGTGTTACATAGTTTGTTAGGTTGCATTCACTTTTAATAAATTTTACAAATTTGATTTGTTCTATTTTTTTTATTGATGGCCTAGATTTATTATCAAGGGAATATGCTCCACGTATGCTTCATGTGAATGCTTATCAATGGTTCTAGTGTGTTACATAGTTTGTTAGGATGCATTGGCTTTTAATAAATTTTAAAAATTATATTTGTGCCACATGGATCGTTGCCCACCAATTTCCTAGGGATTTTCAAAGCATACCTAATTTTAGAAAATCAACCTTATATCTTAGTTGTAAAGGATAGAAAATCTTCAACACTAATGTTTTCTATCATGGCCTAGGATTCTTAAGGGTTAATTAAAATAAAAGTTAATAATAATATTTTTGTTGCAATCGTTTTTTTTGTTATATATTTATCAACAGTAGATACAAATGAAGCCTTCGGCTATATCGACTACAATAATATTTTTAAATATCAACCACATTAATATTTTTAATGTGGTTGTGATATTGTGTCCATTTATTGATATAGATAGATAGTCTATAGCTTGTATAAAAACTTGAAGAGGTGGTGGTGACCTTAAAGCCTTAGAGAAGGAATTTGGTTAGAAATAAAACGCCACATTATCTGCAAATACCCCCACTTAGATGATGATAATTACATTATGGGGGTAAATTCCTCAAAACCTATGTAACTCAAAATGCATTAAGGTTATACGATTTATGGTACATCTTCAAAAAACCCCAAGGGTTAGATCAACTGGTTGATTTCTCATTGCTAAGTACCTTGTTGGTTAGGAGGTCACAAGGTCAAATCTCCTCGACACCCTTGTGGTTAAGCCCAGCTAGTTTGGTCGACAAGATTTGGTTCCTTTTGGGGTTGATCTTCCTCGATTTTCCCATGGATGTAATGGCCACCCAATGTCCATTAACCACCATAAAAAAAATTACACATCTTTGAAAAGGTTTATAAGAAAGTAAGTGGAAAATAAGTGGAGTTATCTTATTAGTTGGTTCATTTAGGTTACCATTACTCTTTTTTAAGTAAATGCACTCATTGAAAAATTGAAACATGCATTTCGTGAGATGATATATGTCTTTATGTATTTTCTAAAAAACAAAACAAAAACAAAAAATAATAAAAGAGTTCATATTTAGCTATGAGTGTGACCATCACATTAAGATTTTCTATATCTCATTTCTTGAATGGTTAATACCTTTGCATAAAATATCAAGGGAAGATATCTTAATATTATATGCACAAGCATTGATTCCTTGGTATTTTCACCAATTCTTATTATAGTATTGACAATCTCATCCACAAGAAGGAAGAAGGATGCAATATTTTCTTCATCGTTCATCTTCAAGCTCTTAAATTGCATTCTATGAGAATGAAGATTTTCCTTTTCTACCTTGTCACATGCTTCATATATGTTTCGATGATTTTCTCCAAATTTATATTGTAGACTCACACTGCATTACCTTTATTTTGATAATCCACACAAGATATCATTCCTTTCTTTTGCATTACACACTAAATCATTCTTACCATTTTGATCATATGGAGAAGTTTCTAGAACTTCACAACCATCAACTTTAAAAATCTTAATATCAATTAACATTAGACAAGTCCTTATCCTTACCTTCCATAAATCATAATGTGTCCCATCAAATAGTGGAGCTTTGTTTGTGAAATAATAATTTTAAATGGCCATGGTCATTCTGATATGTTCCTTCGACATTAGGATTATTTCGAAGAAATCTACTCTAATAGAAATTGTTGGATTCATACTTATACGTTGGGGGTGGTGAATCTATATAATAATTTTTTTTTACTTACTTAAAAGATCATAAGAAAATAATCTCATAAATAGTTCATGAAACACTATATATAACTGGGAACACTCTTAGGAGAAAACCCACAAAATTTTTCATATAAAAGTTCTTTGTAGGAACCAAACTACTATTACAATAATTTTTATGCAGCAAGCCATAGGAAACACCAATCCACTCAAATTCATAAATTTGTAGGAACTAAACTAATAGAGACATTGATCCTCTCATATTCAATAATATGTAAGCACCAACCTACAATAAACATCAATCCCCTCAGTTGCAAGTGTTTGTAGGTACCAAACTGCAAGAGACACTAATCCCCTTTGATATCCACTCTGCGATATGTTTTGCAATGGTACAATATGCTCCTTTGAAAATTTCTTTGTTCTTTATCCATGTTTACTCACATTTTACCATGTTACATTGAGTTGATTTCTTCATTCAGCAAACATTTTCCGAACTATTCTTTACAAACGCAACACCTTTATAATTTAGTGTTTTCTTCAGCCCACATTTCAAAACTATGCTTTACTAACATAGTACTTTCATATTTTGGCACTTAGTTCAACCCACATTTTAGACTTGGTGCTCATAAGACCAAAATATTTATTATATTCCCTCATGATATGTCCATGTTCTTATCACATCCTTGGAACTCTATACATTGTGACAAAATAAGAATGCCAAAATTTCACCATTTCTCCTTGAGATAAGAATTCATTCTATTAGTTATCTACAATTCCTCAATTAGTTGATAACTAGCTCTACTAAGATATTAGGATAACAAAGGGTTATATGAATGTTGTACTTAATCTCCTTCTATGAAACTATCATGAGTGAAAGACTCGCATTTTTTTTATAATCTCTATCAAACTTCATGACTAGAGTCATTGGTGGTTTCATACACAAAATTCTCTTTTGCATCAAAATATTGGAAAGTACTTTAATTCATTTAGAAATAAAAACTCCCACAGAACCAAATGATTTTCTACCTGTTATCACTCAGGTTGTCCCTAGGCTCCTATTAGGGATACGGCTGAGGTAACCACAAACCAATATTCTGATTGCAGGTTCTAGCCCACATGCAATCGGAGAGGGCTCTCTCCTTTAGATTCAACCTCAGTTGATCTGGATTCAACCTTAGTTGATGATTTCAGGCTAGCTTTCTGACTTCAAGGGAATGTTGACTGTGATTGAGAGGAAGGTAGGATTCTCGAGTAAAGAGGCACAGTAAGGTGTTATAAGTTTTGAACCATTGGGCATGGAGTCACATATTGGGGCATGCGAGCGTTTTCTTGGTCACAAGGGGATACGGAGCGGGATAGCCACGCAGGATACAACATTCAAGCTGCTAAAAGTACGGAATGAACATCAGGGATGAAAGGCAAAAGAGAATCATTTCATCATGCTGACAGAGGGGAGAAATGGATGAGTGAGATCCTGAAGTAGTTAAGAATTCCAAAGACATGCACCCATATACGAATGAAATAGGGTAAACTAGAGCAGTTAAGAATTCTAGCTCATGACCGTTTCAGAAGAAAACATCGAAAAGTGCAGAAATTGAACTTAAGGTGTACTTAAACAAATCTTAAGCTATTCTTTTTTCCTGCAACTTAGAATGGCGGAAATATGATAAAAGCATAAAATAAATAGGGAGAAAGAACACTTATTGGATCATGCAGAGACACAGGAATTCCGTGATCATTCCTTGGTCAAGAGAAAACAGCAAGTTGTTTCTCAATCCATGCTTTCAGCAATCTTTGATTATGAAAAATATGACAGTTACAGTGCGAGTCTTTACTCAGAGAAAATTGCTGGAAAGAAATTGACCAACAACTACTACTACCAACCAACCAACCCTTTACAATATCGCTTCGGGTGGTATTTATAAACAAAATATCAGGAAGACATCATTACAAGTGACCGTGATGGGTCTGCTTAGAACTCTTCAAAATCTAAATGCTTGCTGGAAATAAATGCAAGTAAATCTTTTTGGCTGCACTGGGGGCAGCTAAATCGGAACAGGTGACGAGGTGGCCCTTGGGGACCAGATGCGTTGCTGCTGAAGTGAATGTGATTTGGGGCTGCAGTTCAGCTTTGGTACGAATTGAATGTGCAATTATTATGATTTGAGAGCTTCAAGTGATTTTGCTCTCCTCCTATGGATCAGCTGGAAGATATTCAATTTCTCTTGCTTTGGGCTGCTGCTCAAGATATTCTCTGATACACTTTGTCGCTACATTGATGATTTCCGCCGTCGACTGATACTCTTTGACACGCTTGAAGCCTGTTGATTTGATCTGATACACTTTGAACTCTGTGAATGATCTACTGCTGTCTTTACACCAGATCCTTTGGCACGATTGGGCAATTTCGGGCTTTTTCGGCGCGCAGTGGGCTCGGCAATCAGAAGATTCCCTGAAGATTCCTCGAAATGGCCTATTTCCTGTAGCGATGCGCAAATGCGCTATTCGCGCATCGAAAACTACCTCTGTTTCTTGATCTGGAGCTCTGAAGTGCGACTTTTCTCCTTGCGCGAAGCTTTTTCGGCTTTTCTGACTGCTGACGTAAGCACTGCATCGGTTGTACGGCGGATGACATCATCAGTGGGTCCCTGGTACAGCGCGACGTGGTGGGGTACTGGTGGACTGAGGTGAAGGGACTCCGATGCGATATAGCGATATCGCGTTGGCGGGAAAGAGGGGGATCATTGGGTTGGGCGTGTGGTGCTTGCAATTGCCGATATGCGATATCGCGATATCGCATCGGGGAAGACGGAGGGGTGAACAGATTGGACATTCGGTGCTTGCGATCGCCGATCGCCGATTTTGCGATGTCGCATTGGCGGGGAATGGATGGGCAATGTTTTACATGAAAGTGGGATGGCGAGGTTGTGATGCGAAAATGGCTTTGAAGGGGGAAAAAGGTAAGTGGGTGTGAAGGGCCTTTGAAGTTTCGGAAGGGGTCCGACTACTTCAGGGGAGTTTTATACTTAGGAAGGAGTCCATAGTATGTGGAAGGTGGTTTCGGAGGTTGGGTTCTTGCTTAGTTTCTGCTAAACTAAACAATTCCCGGGACTTGCTATGGTTATTTTTCAACCAAGGGGGAATATTACATAGGGGAATTTACTTAATATTAAAACGGGGGCGAGGAACATAGGGAGCTATATAATAATGTTAGTGGTTAACATGGAGATGATAAGAAAGCGCTAAGTTCGGGGGGAACTTAGGCTGTTGCAGGGGGGAAGGACCATCCTTCGGGAGAAGATATGGAACAACTTTGAGCAAGGCATATCTTTACTCAACCGGAGTG
This sequence comes from Pinus taeda, assembly GCA_000404065.3. Classification (NCBI taxonomy): domain Eukaryota; kingdom Viridiplantae; phylum Streptophyta; class Pinopsida; order Pinales; family Pinaceae; genus Pinus; species Pinus taeda. Next base: position 13,854 of record APFE031676473.1, on the reverse strand, counting down.
ATGAAGATGATGAACTTAAGAGGTGTCAAGCAGATCTTGACCTCTTTTTGGGGATGTTAGTTAATGATTGGGGAAAAGCAGAGAAGGGGAGTTAGTTATACCTCATTTGAGCCTTTTGCTTACAACTCTTTGCTGATTATGTTCTGCATGATATGATACCTGCAAACTTGGATCTTGTCAGCAATTCAACAGCCTCAGAACTACCTACCCAGCCTACTTCCTAGCATTTTTTCTTCTTTTGCTTGGGGTTGCACTTAGACTTGCAAACCCATCATACATTTTTCTTTTGATATCTTCCTATCTACATACTACCCTTATTTCTTCCAGAGCCCAGATTAAACTGTTGGACTCTTCTGTTTCTCTACGTATCTAAGAGTCTGCCAAGATTAAACTGTTTGGACAGACTTACAATCTCTATATTCTAAAACATGAAATTTAAACCTAGGGAGACCAAGATTAAATTGTTTGGACCTCCCTTCAACTAAAAGTAGCGATACCAGGAAAACTTTTACAAAATTTGAAGGCAATTGAATGAATCTTGAAGTAGCCTTCTTTATTTGGAGACTGTTTGAGCAAATATGGAGCATTGCAGCAAGCAAATTACGACATATTTGGCCTGTGAAATGCCAATCATGAAAAATGAATACTTGCTGCAGCAGGAGCTAACACTTCCAATACACTATCATGCAATTTGGGTTGAAGAATGTGCCAACTATATTCTCACGTATAATGGTTACAACATTTAAGGAGTTCATTCATAAGTTATTGGAAGTCTACTTGGACAACTTGAGAGTGTTTAGTATGCTAAGGAGCCACGTCAAAGTACTACGACTATTGTTGTATAGGTGCAGGCAGCTGCATATTTCCTTAAATTTAAATAAATGTATATTCTATTCACCATTAGGTATTTTGTTGGGGCATGTCATCTCCAAGCAAGCTTTGTTGGTGGGCATATCTAAGATCATAGTAATAGTGGACTTAACACCTCCTACATTAGTCAGGAAGTTGTAGTCTACCTTGGGGTATACTGTGTACTATCAGAATTTTATCCAAGGATATGCTCACATTACCACACCCATGGAAAACTTTTTGAATAAAGGAACTAATTTTCAATGGGATGATGAATGTTAGAAAGTTTCAAATACCTTGAATGAGAAGCTGGTGACATTTCCAATTTTGCTGTTTTCAGATTAGCACAAGGCATTCCACGTGCATGTTGACACTTCATACATTCCATTGGGTGTGATCTTAGCACAAACTGGGGAGGGGGATATTGATCACCCTATTTATTTTTCCAATAGGAAGTTGTCGACGGATAAAAAAAATTACACTATGATTGAAAGAGAAGGATAAGTGATGGTGTGTTCCTTACAAAAGCTCATACATTTATATGTTGTCCTATGAGATGAATCTAGGTCAGTAGTCATGCCAGAGCATCTAAAATATTTTGTTGGTTTTAAATTTTATGGATGACCAATGATATGAATTATTGAAAACACGTGCTTAAACCTTAAGAGTTACTAAACGAGATGAAAGGGCTGCTATTTACCTAGCTATAGTTAACTTAATTTAAAGTGGATGAGTAGTAGAATATTGATGAAGTATAACTTGCTACATATTCAAACATAATATTTGATAGGTTATAAGAAAAGAATACAGGAAAGCAATGTTTCCTATAGAACAAAATATATTTAAATGAATGCATATTTATGTGACAATTAATTGATATAGGGGAGTTTATAATAACATATAGTGATATAATCTAGCCCCTAGTTATTTCTAATAACTTCACACGGGATTTAAGACTAATTGATATTCAATGTGATGTTACCCATATCTCTGCATATAGAATTAAATATATGAAGCAATGCATAATGAAATAAGCACATATGAAAACTTACAAGTAGACAGAACTATAGATGGCAAATTCAGAATCCTTTCATTAACTTGGAAAATCTCCATTTCGGTTACAATTTTGTTCTCAAAGCTCATCCAAGGGTTCAACCCTTAGTAACTTAAACGAGGAGTTATTTATACAAAAAGTTATACTAGATATTTTTAAAACAAAATTACAAAAATGGTACAAAATTGTAGGAATTTGAAAATTGCTAAGTGCTTAAGCTATCCTTTAGGAATCTGTTGATGATGTGGTCCCCAAAAAGTGCTACCCAGTTGTCCTTTAGTTGTTGATGAAAGTTACTCAATAACTTCACACAAGTGATCCCATCGGTCTTCACTTGGTATGGCAAGACTTACCAATTTCCTATAAACTTCATCACCCTCGGTGTATTTCTCAAAAGTGGGATTATTTACAAAAAGGTGTTTAATTTCATGCTTAATAGTCAAATCAAAATCTAAATATTCTAATGCTTGTTTCCATGTAATATGCCCCTTTATACCCGGAAATTTTGATTTATCAGTGGCTATGGTATAAAGATTTTGGCAATATTCTTTTAGACTAATCAACCTCTCATTCGGGGACAGTAATCTTGGCAATCCTCTCTGATTCAACGAATTAAATTTAAAATGAAACATTTAGACAAAAGTCTTCAAGGTTTGGCACTTAGTCTCTAATTGAGTCATCAAGTTATTTTTCTGCAACACCTTCTTGATTTCCAAGACGGTTTCTGTTCTATCTTGAATTTGAATCTGCACCAACTTGACCCTGGTTTTTGAGTTAAGAACTCTGATCATGTCTGAAGCCTCACTTGGTTTATCTTTAAGAAGTTGCTTCACTTCATCAATGGCTACCTGACATCTATGTATGAGTTCCTCCTGCTAAAAAATGATCTAAATGAAAGGCCATACTTCATTTATGACTGACTCTGTAACTCTTCAATTATTTTGTTCAACCTGTGTGTTTTCTGCATTTCCTTAACATACAAACTATCATTCTTTATTTTCTGAGGTTCCAGATTTTGGACTTTCTTATGAAGCCTTTCATTCTCTTGCTTTTGGTAAGTGATTTCCTATGAGAGTCTGTTTAAATCTTCTGATGTCGATGTAGATTCCCTTGCTATTCTGGACACTGTAATATGAATAGTTGTGATGGGAGCTATAACTAACTGAGTAAATTTCTCTTTTTCCTTACGCAATTTCTCAATCTGCTCCTCCATAGTTTTTGTCTGCACATTCTACTCAATTATTAGTTTGAGCATTTCTTCCTTGTGTTGTTCAATTTTTGCTATCTCCTTGGTCTGGGGGTTCTCTGTAGACGGAAGTTTCAACTGTTTTCTCAATGTTGCAATATGTATGTTCTTTCTCCTGATTATATCTTCAACAACTTTGACATCAGTGGGGTCATATACAATTTTAATTACCAAGTCCTCCAATGACTTAAAACTGTTGTCCTTAGCTAAAGATGATATTTTGACTTAAAACTGTTGTCCTTAGCTAAAGATGATATTTTCTCAATCTTCAATTGTGATTGCACATTTCACAGAGAAGTTTTAAGCTTTGACAATGCCATAACAGTGTTGGTCATGGTTGAGAACAACATCTCACCAGACTTCCTATGCATGACCATTTGATCAATTGAATGTATCTGATTAACATCAAATGTAAATACAAGTTTCTTGTAATCAAAAGAACCTTTAGGAAAAGGCACTTGACCCTACAGAAAGGCCATTTGCATTCTTCCCTTCTCGCTGTCAAATGTTGTCAACAACCTGTGTTGTGAAGTGGAAGTCCACTTCCAAAACTATGCATAAACATTAGCTTTTAAAGCTTCATTATTCTTCTTGATTTCAAGGAATTTAGTTAAAACATTTGACTCCTCTCTTTCACTTGCTCCTGCAAATTGAGTAATTTCTAGCAAAATATATGTAGTAGAAGAAGAAGGAGTAGTAATTATAGGTTCCTCTATCCCTATAGATACATGTGATTCATCCAAATTAATGATGATAGGCTCCTTCTGACCCTGAGTAGTAGTAGTAGTAGTGCCCTTTGATTGAGTCCTTGTTTTCGTTTGATAGTGGATACATTCCTTTTTATCACTTGAAAGCAATTTGAGAAGTACTTCAAAAGGAGTATTTTTCAGAAAGATAATATAATGGAAAAATTAGAGAGTTCCATGAGCTCATGTTGGGAAAAATCACCATGAATGATTATGTCAATAGGTTCTAGAACTATTGAGGTTTGCATGACACACTAAAGGTGAGAAGGTGAAGATACAATGTTTTCTCAATGGATTACCATAGTCCTAATATAATTGAGTTTGATGAACCTATGACACTTGATGGCACCATCTAGAAGACCAAATATTTCTATAAGAAATAAAATGATAGATGGAAGTCCCATAAGGTTTGGAAGAAGAAGGATAAAGCTATATTTTAAAAGAGAGAATTCAAGTCACCACTACTTAAGAATCTAGGAAAGAGCATTGTTGATCCATTTTCATGTATCATTATCATCATCACGTGTTTCTTACTCTCTCATTTCCTTTTCATAAGTCCCATACCTATTCATTTTTCTCGAATTTCATGCATGTAAATTTTGAAACTTGAAATATAGTCCTACACTCTATACACCTCCCACTTTTCACACTCTTCCTATTTGGCACATAGTCCACCTTGCACTACCCTATACTCAACCATTTTCAAAAGTGTGTAGTAAACCTTGCCCATCCACCTCTTTGCACATTTGGGCCTCCACACATCTGATTCTCTTGCAGATGCTTTCCTTTTTACTTCTATTTCTTGACACACATAAAGCTTCTGCACAATTCATAATATATACTCTATCAAGTGACTTCCCTTCTTAGAAGCCATACTTTCTGAAAATTATGAAAAATAGTGATTTTCTCCTTTGGAGGCCAATTGAAAAATCAGTTAAGAAAGTCAAATCTCCAAGGTGGAAAGGTCATTGATATTGTTTTACTTGAATTGTCCACCAAGACACCACTTAAAGACATGCCAAAGGTCATTAGCTTCTTGTTATTATTCTCACATGGCTTGATGAAGGTGGTATTTGATGAAGGGGTTTGGTACTAAATTATATTGTAAATTGAATTGTAAACAACCAAAAGCTTTGTAAATCCTCATTTGACCTATCACATATATCCAAGTGCATTGAAAAAATAAAGTAATATCGTGTGTTAAAGGAATAATGAGTCCATTTGAGGGGATATGACTAATTCACTTGTGCAAAATAAAAAGAGCTTCCATTGGTCAATAACATATCATTGGTATTTAAAATTAAGCCTTGAAGAGAAAAATAACAACAAAATTTGGATTATAGGGCTTGCTAATGCCGCATGTATTGCATAGGGTTTTTATTTTAAAGATATTTTTTGTTGGTTTTATCATTGGTTCAACCCTAAGACCAACACTATCTAGCTTTATATATAAGGGAAGAACCCAATTCTGTTAACTCCCAAAGTTTTTAGAAATATGCCTAAGTTACCAGGCTTGAACAAGTAATTCAAATTTCATAAATTTCATACCTTCCACAATGCTTATGGTGGAAAAATTAGTGTTGTTGAAGAATTCATGCTCCATATTTCATATATTCCAACCAACCTTTCTCTTATTGATATTTCACTTCTAACATAGTCGTATAGATATTTTTCTTGGTAATATTTTCCCGCATTATTGGACACAAATTAATGTCTCATGTACCTAGGTCAATTTTCTCTGTATTACATTTTTCTTTCAGAAAAGATACCATATTTGAAGAGGTGGAGGCATCTCCTATGAAAATTATTTTTCAATTAGAAATTATTACAAGGCCGAGAGGTTCTTCATGATGACCTACCTAGTGATGGTTATAGTTTGTAATTTATTCAATAGCTTACCTAAAAAAATAACATGAACCATGAATTAGACCCGGTATAATTTTTGCAGCTTGTTTTGTGGAGACACAAAGATCCATTTCACTTATGCCTTGTCCAAGACTAGTTTTTTTTATTATTATTGTAGAAGTCTACAGGTAGTATTACTCCTAGTGGATTCTATTAAATAGGAAAAACAAGAAACAATTTATTTCATTACCATTTAGAATTGGAGGGGTTATGATGAAGAATTAAGCACATCTAGAAAAATTGTGTGACACATTAAAGCATTTTAACTTGAGTGAGGTTGAAATTTCCCAAGGAATTGATCCTAAGGGCTTATTTTCAAAAAAATTGGCATTGGTGTGATATGGAAACTTGTTCACCAAAATTATAGAAGGCAATGGAGAAAATGAAGTAGAAACTTCAAAAGAAAAGGAAATAATGGTACACAATGATGATTTATTGATTGAATTTGGCACCAATATAGAAGAAAATACAAAGAAAAGACGAAAGAACCCTATAACTACATGACCCTCTTCAGCCCCATAGACCCATTAGAGTTCCCCCTTAGCCTCAAGAAAATAAGAAATAATTGTAAACCGTGGCGGCAGTAATGAATGACGATTAGGTGGAGATGATGGATAAGAATCACCCCCTCATGGTAGCTTGGACAAGTCCCACATTGTTGTTACTTCTACCAGAAGTAATAAAAGTTCAAGTAAAAGAGGGTCACAACAAGTAGAAGGGCCCACTGATATGGAAGTGGGTTGTGCCATAATTCTAGAATAGGTAGCACAATGTTTTTCTGAGATCCATAAGATATAATTAGAGAATGTAGCTATAGAAGAACCAAACACTTTTTAGGGTTAATCATTTATAATACACAAGACCCATAATGAAAAGCTTGGTAAGAAAATATAGAATGAAAAGGTGCACATAAAAGATAAGAATGTTACTAAGAAGTGGAAGTGAAATGTCGATGTCTTAGGAGTAGGACCTACTAGACTTCTAAAACTACATATTACCATGGGGAATGAAATTTATCACTTTTTTATTGAATGAGGAATGAAAAACATGAGGTTGAAGAGAAATATTTGTGAGCTTGAAGAAGTTTTAAACCCCAAACCTCTTTTTATGCCCCCTCTGGCTATTCAAGCCCCAAAAACTACACCAATAGCTACATCTGACACACCCTGTAATGTTAAGAAAGGAACAAAGGTATGAAATGGTATTAGGACCTATGCCACAATAAATAACAATAACTAACTTAGTATCATTGAAGAAGCACGAGAAATTTGTTTGTATTTAAGAAATTTGTGTCAAAGAATTTCTTCTCTTTTAGAATATTTTAAAAGGGACTTAAAGCATGATCAAAATTTCAGTGATAATGGTTTGATGTCATTTATCAATAAGATTTTTAATCTTAGTGATTTAAAAAAAAAAACAGAAAGACCTTCCAATAGCGAAGAAAATAAACAAATCAAGGATGGTGGCATGAAAAGATAACAATCCTACATGATACTATTTATGAATGTGTATATATTGATGACCATAAAAGTAATGATTTCTTCAAAGCTATAAAATTTGTCAAAGATATAAAAGGAACAATAATGATTAGATAATTCATGTTAGTTTCAAACAATATATTGCAAGAATATCTAATTCTTATTAAAACATCACGAGGTATAGAATTTGACAACTTTACATATTTTCTAGAGGATAAGTTTAAAATGTGGTTGGTTACATTTGTTAATGAAAACAAATACTACATATCAATTGTTGAAAAACTACAGTTAGATTCAAAGAAAATAGAATAAGAAATATTTGCACTAAGAATGAAACAAGATATAATCATCCCACCAATGAAGGAGTACACTGAAGAATGGTTTAGAAAATATTTGAATGAAATTGTTAATCCTAAATAACATCCTCAACAATTATGTTAAAAGATACACGAAGCCAATATATACTACAACATTGAATGTTGCAAAAAGAGAGAGGATCCATTCCACTAATTTCCCTTCTATAATTTGTGAGTGTTCGTCATTTTGTTTTGAAGTGATTCCCTTTTCCTTCTCCCTAGTCTTTGGTCATCCAACTCTATGAATTGTCTTATATATTTATAAAGTTGATCACTGACTACAATTTCTCTTTTTCTTCTAGGTAACATCTTAATAATTTGTCCATGGGAGTTCAATCCCAATCCCTCACGGACAAATGCATTTAATTTTATGTTTAATTATTATGATTTTGTAAATTGCTTTAAGCACTTACTCTATTCAAACTTAAAGTTTGTAATACTACTTTTTACTCTCATACAAAACTATTTTTGGGAGTGCATGACATTTGTGGTTTCTAGAATTTTAAATGAGCAGTGAAATCTAATGAATGTTTTTCTATCACTCTTTCTAATCTTTTAATGAATGAAATCATTTTATATCTCTCAAAATATCTAAACCATTTCTTTACTTCATGTCTATGAATTTTCTTCAAATGTGTTTTTTTTATAATGTATGAATGGATGGTTTTGAGGAATGAATCATCAAATCATATTTATTTCTAATATTATTACTTTCTTTTATTTTTTTAGTCACTTGCTCCACTTATATGTGAATGTGTTGAATGATTATATATTTATATGCTAAGTTATTTTAAACATCTGGTTGAATGAAAGGATTAGCATATCTATAAAATCATAGAGTGAACTTTGATATGTTCGTAGGAGATTGAATCCTTTCCTTGACCATAAAAAAAATCAACATTTTTGGTGTCCCCACTGGGAATGTGAAACTTTTTTATCCTTATTTTGGTAGATGAGTTATCTTGACCTGGTCCAACCTAATCTTCTCATTGGATTGGAAGATAGCAATAAATAGAGAATATGTTGAAATATATTGATAAGCTTTGGCTCAAAAAGAGCTTCTAGTACCATGTAATCTTGAAAAGAAACTCTAGTAAAGGCAAGTCTTGAACATGGAGGAATCCAAGATTCCAAAGAGGCCTTTGAATATAAACCAAGGTAAGAAGATTATAGAGAAAGAAATTAGTTTTATGAATGAGGACATATTTCTTTTCTTCCCACCAAAAAAGGATAAAATGGTAGATAACAAAGAAATATGAGAAGAACAATGACAATAAAGGAATGATGAAAGACCAAAAAATTACAAACAAATACATGAGTTAAGTCCTATGGTGATCTAGGTTATATAAGGAATGAAATGAAAGGTAGGAAAGGAAATGAAACACACAAAAATAAATATAATAGAAATCATAGTAACTAGGTGAAAACCCAACTTCTATTAGTATGAAATAACATAATATTGTAGGACATAAACTTGCTAGAATGGTGGTAGATACCTTTGAATGGGGAGAGAGATGGTAGCTACACACAATCATAAAAGATATCACACAAGCCTAAAATAATGGAATAGTAACATAAGTAAATAATCATAGAGGTCCAAAATCCTAATGCTAAAAGATGGAACTCCAAAAGGTTCACAGGCCCCAAGGTTGTTAGTTGGTACATCAACTTCCCGAGGGTGAACATTTTACATACAATATCTCTTTAGGGTCCGCAATAGCTTATTGGAAAGAATTACTTGAGGAATACAAAATTTGATTGGGGCTAGGTTATGTCATGGTAGCTATTGTGCCCCTGAATTGACAAAAAACATTATTTAGGGCTGCAAAATGGCCACAAAGTTTGGAACCCAAAAATCATAGAAAAACCACCAAGAAGATAGAGAACCATTGAGACAGTGGAAGAGGTGGGTAGTCATTGATATCTACCTGGATCATTCCTCCCCCTTAGGAGGAAATGGTATCTTTCACGTTAATTTCCCTCATCATATAGGGAAACTTCTCCTAAATTTGGCTCCTCATGAGCCACTTGCCTTGGTGAAGAATTTTCCATGCTTTGATAATTTTGTAGAGTTTTTGTTGTTGGCAGGTATGTTCTATCTTAGTGTCCATGATTCGATCCACTATAGCCTATTCAATGTAGTTAGGGTTGATTTTTCTGAAGACCAATTTCTTAGCTACCTTTGAGGTGTACAATAGAGGTGGAAAACATGGTCGAAGTAGCTCCACATTAAAATATTGGGTGTAAGCCAAGAAAAGGGGCAATACTCAATTCAAAATAATTTTCACCCTCAAAATTTATGGTTGTATAAGTCCCATATCAGTCATTTTCGAGCTTCCTATAAAGGTTGTGAGGTGTTGTTTCTGTAAATGTAACCAAACCTTATCACGAACATGAAACTTGTGTGGAACCCTATGTAAGTAATATCAATGCTTGTACTTGGAATTGTCTTTCTAAAGGATATCATGGACCTGTTGGAGGTGTTGTACCTATTCAAAAAATTTGGCTACCTGATATGCCTTGACCTGAGAATGTGAGTACTCTACTGATGGATATGCAATGGATATAGTTACATCAATTGGGGCCAATGGTTGGAACCCTAAGCACACTTGAAAAGGGATGTAACTACTAGAGTTTTGGAGGGTTTTGTTCGAGCTATGTTGATTGTATGGAAGGATTTTATCCCAAATACATATATTCTTTGAGTTGTACATGTGCAAGATACATACAATCATCCTGTTGACCACTTCTATTTGTCCATATTATTGGGGATGAAAGGTATTTGATTTTGTAAACTTGGTATCCATGAAATACCAAATGCTAGACCAAAAGGTGCTAAGGAAACTATTATACCTATCTAAAATAATAGTCCTAGTTAGCCCAAAATTGTGCAATAAGAGTTTAGCAATGGAATCAACAATGATACTCTTATTGCACTGGTCCAAAATTGCCATCTTAGACAATCAATTGAAAACAAAAAATAAAAAATCATTTCCATGCATTGTCGAAGGAAAAACATACATGTAATCCATGGATATTGAATTCTAAGGATTTTCTAAGGTAGGTAGAGGAGTGTGCAACCCATGCTTCATGATGATTGGCTTAGCAACAATTGGCACAAACTGTACATGTTCTGATATACCATTGGACATCACGTTGAAGCTTTGGCTAGTAGAAATAATTTTGAAGTACCGCAATTTTCTTCTCCATATAAAAGTGCCCTTCCACCCAACTGTAATGTGCCTCCCATATTAGCTTGGCATGCTCACTTGAAAGAACATCAAGTTGGATTGAGTAGCACAACAACACATCTTAAGGTGGAAGTTTGGAACTTGTTTTCCAACAATCAACATATGGTATGTGGTAGTGAAGTTAGAGTCATTTTTGTATAATTGCATCCACCCAGAGGTGTCATGCCCATAAGAGGTAATAACTATGGTTGGCACCATAATTGAGGGCCAATTAAGGTAGTTTGCAACATGATCAGTGTTATACTTCTTATATGTAACGTTCAAGTGGAATTATTGCATGTGTGGATCATTTTATGTGTATATCATTCTATAACATTCCTTGTGCCTACATGTTGGGTAGCGAAGGCCCCATGGAACGAGGATGGGGTACGAAGCCTGAAATTTTGGGTAATAGTAGGGTAAAAGACTTTGCAAAAGCACGGAGCATGAACTATATTAGGTTGAGTCAAAGGGTAGTCCACCCAAAAATAATGTAAAGAAATAGTAATAGAGTCGGCCCACGGTGGGAGCACGGGCCAAGGGAAAGTATAAATAGAGCGAGGCTCTATGAGGGAAAAGTAGTTCTTTTGAAAGATGGAATGTAATGGGTTCTAAAAGGAAATAGCTTGAAAGCGTCTGTAAGTCCGAGTCAAGGGAGTAGGGTAGAAGGTAGAAGCTCTGCAACTATGTGTGTAGAGGCCTGGTAAGTCCGAAACTGTGTGCGTGGACCACTGTAGCTGGGTGCGTAGGGTGGATCTGGATGTATTGTTGAAGAGTGATAATAAAGATAAGTTTCTTCTAAATTCTGTGCTAATTGTGACTTTACTGTTTTATGATAAATGAACTATTGTGATTTCTGCATTTGCTACAGTTGAATACATGCGAACTGGGTTAATCGTGATGTGCGAAGTACTTAAAAGTAATAAATGTTTGCTTAAAGACTGCTTTAGTTAGATCAAACTAGTAATAAGTGATTTAATCTGTAATAAGCGTGATAAGGATATTCCAATCTGTGCAGATCTGGCACAGCGCGAGGCTGTATAACAATGCGCGAGCCCCAAACCACATCCAATACATCCCTAGGGTGCGGAAACTTGGTTCCAGCACCCTCCCTTGCTACCTCACGTGGGACCTCAATCCGCGCTTCGTGGGCTGTTGCCGAAAGGGTCGGTAGCAGTGGGATTTGTTTGGCGAAATAATTCTTCTGAACCTGGGTCAAGCCCAAATAAGCCAACAAATGAGTCTGTTGCCGGGACCAGGATCTACCTAAGGGGTGTCTGGTGTGAAAGGCGGGGATGCTATAGAAAAGAGCGACGAAAGATCAGGATGACAGTAATGGCGAATGCCATCTAGTTACCAGTATTCAAAGGAGCAGGTAGTGAAGATCCGGAAAAGTTTTGGTTTGTGTTGAATTTAGTATGGAACGTGCAGCAGATCATGGATGATGATGTCAAGAAAACCATCTTAGTCAGCACACTGCAAGACTGAGCGCTAACATGGTATATGAAGTATTCAGGCATCAACCCAACAGCGGGGATAGCAGACATCCACACGGAATTAAAAAAGGAGTTCAGCCGGCCAAAATCGGAATCGCAGTCGGTCGTGGGATTCAAAGAGATCACAATGATGCCTGGTGAGACCCTGTGGGATCTAGATCAAAGGTTAAAAAGCACGATTCGGAAGGCCAACATGACCATGACGGATGCACAACACCGCGCTTGGTTCATCGAATCAATAACGCCATATCTGAAGTCGGCTTTGTCACAGTAGAAGATCTCAACCCAAGAAGAAGCACTGGAGGTAGCAATACGGCTGCACGAAACCCTGAAATAGGACCTAGGGTTGGGAGGTCAGCAAATCCAAGCGCAGGTCCAAGTGTTTGGAAATACAGAAGTTAAAACATGACCAGGTGCTAGAAGTGCGGTAAGAAGTCTGGTGCATCAAGTGTAGGGGCTAGGGACATGATAAATACAATTGTCCAGTCGTAGTGAATCTTGTGGTCATGGGGGGACCAGCACCGTTGCGACCAGAAGCACAAATAGGGATCGCCCCACTCTAGTGCGCAATCTATCAAGTAGGAGGAAAACACAACACGGATAATTGCCACCTGTTACCAAAATATAATTATACCCCCCCCAATAGCTCTTTTGCAACATTTCTAGATCGGTGGGTCACGAGGAAAGGGATTGCCGAATGTTGGTAGATCAGGCATCTGCCTACCGAATGCAGACAGATGGGCAAGGTCAAAACCCAAGTGCAACGTTTGCGCGCAGTGGATTCCAAGAATGAGGTCGAGGATGGGGTAGAATGGGACCAGGAAGGAGTTGAGGACAACTAATTTGCTACAATTATGGAGGACTAGGACATTATGCGCGAGATTGCACAAATCCAACTCGAATATCATGTCCCTATTGCGAGCAATTAGACCATGAACTGCTAGATTTCCCGATGCTGCTCGCACAAATTCGTGAAAAAAGGACAACACCTCCTACGACGACATTGAATCTACAGATGATGAGGGTCAAACCACGCAATGAAGAACCTAAAGTAAATATGGTACTAAGGAATAGTGCAACCTTAGAAGGGGATCAGTCTGAGCCATATAAAGGTCCCTCGATGTTGACAACTTTCATAGAAACTTGCATGAAGTTACTTCGCGATAATAGGGAAATAAATGGATTGCAGGAGGTAATTAACAAATATGTAGGATGGGGATAACCTCACATACTCCGAAAAATGGGGAGCCATACGTCGCGGACCAGACAAGAAATGCAATTAATAGCACGGATTGGCAACTATGAGATGGATCAGGTCATTCTGGACCTCAGTTCGGATGCAAATGTCTTGCCTAAGCAGACATGGGAGCGTATTGGCAAGCCCCCACTCCAATGGTCCCCAATCCAATTACGGATGGAAAATTAGCAAAAGATGCCCATGGGTAGGTCGCAAGGAATCACCGTAGACCTGGGTGGTGCAAGCACTAGAACAAA
>APFE031676468.1:96222-128189 GCA_000404065.3 Pinus taeda | reverse complement strand
GATACAATTTTATTAACAATTTGATATACATTTATAGTACATTTGGTGACCGTTGGGATTCACATCCCAAGGTCCCTTGGATTGCTTTGTCCATTCGGCTTCCACGCTAACCCTTTAGGATTAGGTGTCCAACAATCTCAATCCATGAGAGGTTGTGCCCTTTAGATATGATATCTCAAATGATTCTTGGCACCAATCCAGTGAAGTTCTACCAAATATGAGCCCAACATGCTAACTGGAAAACGTATATTCGGGGCGAATTTCACCAAGAACATCAATGTGAATGAGTTTATGGAACTCAGAGGCATTTCCCAAATCTGGTCTGGTATCACTACCACATAACTTTTGAAAGATAAGCTCCATCGTGGTAGTCACGGGCTTGTAGTTCACCATTCCAAATTCGGAACCCAACTCCCTCTTACTTTTGCAAATGAGAGGGTTTGCACCAATGTTGCAGGAAACATTCCCCCAGGATCTAACCCCTGAAGTGCGGTTTGTACGGATGCGTCCAGGAAGCGCCTCCCAAAATGCGCTTCCGAAATTCCGAAACACGTTTCGAACTGATAATGACGCTTCCTGGAAATTCCGGAAGCGTCCCTCTGAAAGGCGTTTCGGAATCTCAGAAATGCATTTCGTACAGCGCTTCGGCCGTACGAAACGCGGTGCTTTGGAGGCCAAATCGTATAGTTTGCGCTTTGGAAAAGTGCACTGCGTGGCCTAAAAAAATCGGTTTTTTTTTTATTTTTATTTTTTGATGAGTTTGCTTGTTGGGGGTGGGTCCACCTTGGGTTAGGGCGAGGAATGAGGGCAAAAAAAATATAAATATAGCAGATGCTCCCTCATGGTAATGTTAAATTCTTAAAGTAAAAGGATGAAAATGAAAAATAAAGGAGAATGTCACTTTTATGTAAAAGGATAAAAATGAAAAATAAAGGAGAATGTCACTTTTACTTAAATTTTTAACATTACCATGAAATGACTCAGGATGTTTGAGAGTGATTCCAGCCTCATTGGACTTCATATGGAGAAAATAGAATTTCATATCCTATTCAAAATTCAGCAGACTTAACAGTTTTCAGGAATTCAGGATCAATGGGATTGTGGCATTTCATTAGATTATATCAAGTATGAAGGTATGCAATTAACATTTAATCAAGAGCACCAAGCCCTATATGTACCCTAGTGTTGGGGGTGTTAATTGTTGAACTCCTTTTTCACGCAGCGCGCCCTTAGCAAAAAATTACCTTTCAATCAAGTCAAAATCATCAATCAAGCATGTTAAGCTTTTTCTACCATATTTTAAGTCTTGAATTAGGTAGTTTGATCAAAATTGGGCAATGTTGACTAATATCCCTAGACAATCGAGGTAGAGGCAAAGGCTAGACAAGAGGAGAAGAATCTAGATTCTGGATGGTTGATGCATCTAAATGGTTGATGCCCGAATAATTAATCATTAATGTACAAAGGGTGTTATATCTTTATCTCGATTATGCAAAATATGAATGTTTTCATGTCTTCTAACAATAATTGGTATTTGGGATGTTGTTTTGAGTTAAATGCAAAAAATATATATATATATATAGCAGACGCTTCCGCGGACGCTTCGCTTCCTAGATTTTTGGAAAATGACGCTTCGGTGTCCCCACTTCCAAAAAACGCTTCCGCTTCTTGCAACATTGATGAAGAACTCCTATGTTTTAGCCTCTCCACAAAGTTTCCAGACTAGAACACCTCTGATGCTACAAAAACTAATAGAAAACTCCTTCATACCATGCTCACCCAATAGAAAAATCATCATGGCCTTCCAAAATCCATAGTTGGAAGCTCCATCCAACCTGTCCTAATCTCTCAATCTTATTGCAGCCATCTTTGGAAAACATGCAAACTTAAATACACTGGAGAAATTAATAAACTGGGTTATAAAACCTTATGGGCTTTCTCTTCTAGGCCCTATGTTGATTTACCCTCTATGCTAAATCTCCTTTGATACCATGTGAAATTTCCATGAATGCAGTAACTAGATATTTATCTGCTAACTTATGCAATTTATTTGTCTTCAGAAATATTACAACAAATAACAATAAATTCACTATTGCAATTCTTCCCAAAATTAAATAATGGAACTGAGAAAATAATGCACGCACACAAGATTGGACACCAACATTTTTGGACAAACGTCACTGGAAAAAACACTGATGTGGGGAAAACCAGTGCAATAAATGAGGTTTTTATTATTATTCTTCAACAATTTAACAGTACATCAATTTGCTTGTCTAATAATAGCAAAGCTCCAACAAATAATAATCTCCACTAGCTAAATAGTTTGGAGACACAGTGTCCTTTGTAAACCAAGTGGGCCTCCTCCTAGCCAACTTGCACTCCTAGCACTTGCACTCCTGCCTAGAAATGCTCACTAGTGGCTTTGGAAAATTTGCACAACCTCTAGAATCACTTCCCTAAAAGTCATTCTGCCTCCCGAAGATACTCACACCTCTTCCAGCAATTCTTCTAGCAACTAGAAGTGGAAATACTACTCCTGCTACACGCACTACATAAACTAGCTAACTCTCACTATTAATTTTGGTCACTTTGCAGATAAATTCGACCTCATTTTCCTGTCACTAGAACACTGGAAAACTTGTGTAAATCCTCTCCAGAATTCTTTTCCTAAATCTCTACTGAAACCCCATTGTCGGTGTCTCCCTCTACTTCAACTATACCATTGTTGAATCAATGCAACTAGGTGAATCTAACTGTTTAAATGTCGTCTTTTTTCTCCAAACCCCATCGACTTGCTCTTATAATCTCTCATTGGACTCTCAATGGCCATGATCACATCTCAATCGATGGCTAAGATCATCTTGACTCCAAATGACTTTTCCAGAAGTCTCTAGAGCAAAATCATTTTTTCTTAATTAGTCTAATTTAACTAACTAGTTTTCCTATGTTAGACTTAAAAAAAATTTAACTATTGGTCAATTAATCTCATTGAGGTGTTTCTAAGGTGTTTCTTGTGAAACATTTTCTAGGTTTTTGAGATCTTGTGTTCCTTAGCCTCTTATACACCATAGAGACTAGAACATCTGTCTGCTGCTACCAAAAACTAACAAGATGCCATTGTCTTTGTACTAGCTATGAAATTCCATCATTCTTGAGCATTATAATGTGAAGAGGGAGCAATCATGAGACCTGAGTTACCCCTTTCCTCAGCCTATTTTCACCACCCCCCTTGTACATCTTTTTCTTCATTGATTTTCTTTTCTTGCACGGCTTGCATTACAAGCTTTATTTATGCATCACTAACCCCTTAAATATTGATTGATTTATTGTTCATCACGGTTGGAATACTCAAAGTCCCTTTCATTTTGATGTCTCATGCATTACCCAAAAATTCAATGAAGGCTAATGAGGGGGGTACAACTCAGACTAGGCTTTTGTCTACACAACTTATTATATCCCAACCAATTTTTTGCATTGTATCTTTCATGTCTCGGCTCTTTCTTTCCTTTCTACTGCATTAACCTCTTAGGGAAAAGTTTCCAAGGCCCTGCTCAAGTATGAAGAACACAAGGTACCAATACTAGTGACAAACAACAATAAACTCGAAGATGGGATGTGGATACGGGAGAAGATATGGAAAGTGTTAGGTATGGGCTATCATGGACATGCAACATCAATCAACGCCTCCTATTTGTGCCCCTACTAGGCAGTGGAAAGAAAGACCTCAAGGAATGTCACACTAGACTAGGGGCAAAGGATAACCACCAAGGTGAAGCACCGAACAAGAATACAACCAAAAGCAGTCTATCATCCAATTTAACTTGTCATCCATACTACAATTTCCTTAAACATAAAATGAAATAACTTGATTACATAAATGGTTAATTTACCTTACAATAGATGACTTAACTTTATTTGATGAGTAAGCTAAATGTCATAAAGCACTGACCAGAGCATAGATGGAGAGCCTTTGAGGCTAGCTATCTGTAGATCATCATAGGGCTGCTGGCTGGCAAGCTGATAAGAACAGGAAAAAAAATATTCTCCTAGGGGTTACCCACTAGAGTGGGTAACAGGCATCTACAAAAGACACGAATAAAACATTTCATCCCTATCAGAAAAGGTGTATGCAGCATTTGTAACACCATTTTGAAGCATGGTCTTGATGGCCAAGCCTTGGTAGAGCAAAAGCCACCCCAATATCTTGTATTTGAAAGAAGACTGAGATTTCCCAATAGATTGGCACATCCTCAACTAACATATTTTAGGGTCCTTCACTCCCTACATTTTGTTCAAGCATGGAACAACTTCAGCAGTGTATGTTACAAGGTCACAAAGGTCCTTTGTCAGAGATGGGGAAGGGCTTCCTACTATTCCATATCTAATCCCTTCAAATAAAACCTGACCCATGAAGTTTAATTTTAAAAAGACAGCTTTCAGGAATCCTTTACATATGCATTTTCTTATCATTATAAAATTAAAAAAACAGAAGATTTGGCTTCCATTTTCTCTGTTTAAAAATGTCTCTATTTCAGGAACCCTTGAATGTATTTTAACAAATGGTCCGGTAACAGTGGCTTCCTATGTATAATGAGTATCAGGCATCACTAGACAACCCAGTAAATTAGAAATCACAATGATATTATATCCAATCACCTTCATGATTCATTTGTTTAACAGACCTTTGAAAATTGCCCCATGGCACAAACAAGAATCCAGATTCAACAATCATTTTATCACCCACCTGTCAGACCCCAATTAACACTAAAAAAACAATAGTATGGCAATAGATAGTAGATAATGCTGGGGACATCATGTAAACATATTTGCAGAGCTGCCAATTTTGAAATTGCCAGATCAAAAGGTTATTCAATTTATAGAAGCCAGTTACATCAGGATTTTTTATTTTTTGTAGCCAATTTAGAACACTACAATGCTTGAACAACAATGAAAAATTTAAAAAGCAGGCCAGGTCAGGATTCCTACCACCCTGACCAATCACATTCTGTTAATATTTTTTCCTTGCATGGTTTTGTCAAGAAATTTAAAACAATAAAAGATGAAGTAGCGTTATCTGCTATTACAACAGATCATTTCTATGCAATATAGTACATCAGAGGCACCATCCATCGCCAGTGGACCCAAGCCATTGTATACCACTGGAAACAATGTATTCCCCATAATGACGATAATGATCCAAACAAATATTCGAATAAATTAAACAACACAAAAGGCCACTTTCAAAAGTTGCTATTAAACATTAAGATCTCTAGCCAGAAGAAAAAACTTAAGAATCAAATATGGTATCTCCATTCTCATACAAACCTTTCCTTCAGAAGCCATGATACCAATTTCTTCATTTTCCTCCTGAAGAGTCCTACATTTGGCCATCAGCATTTTTCCCATTTTACTTTGTGGCGTGAAATTTACTGCTGCAAGATTGTCTTCCAATTCCTTAATTTTCTTATCTTTCTCCTCAGCGGCATTCTGATGACAAAAAAATATCAATCAACAGTCCTTATTTTAGAATTACAAAACTAACAATTCTAGCCAGCCAATATATAACAAAAGCAAAATGAGGATACTAATATTAATATGACTTTTCCACAATTCCTTCACTTCACTTTAACTAACATAACAGGTCATGCCACATCTCAGGTGAGCCTACTCAGATAGTCACAGAATGACACATACCAATTGAAAAGAACCTTCAGACCAGTGCAAAAAAGAAGAACAGGCTATTTCCTTCCCTGTGTATTATCTCATGAAGCGCGACCCTTATAAGACCTGCGAGTACCGGCAGGTCTTGACAGGTATTATAGCGAGACAGGTACTTATTTTAGAATTACAAAACTAACAAATCTAGCCAATATATAACAAAAGCAAAATGAGGATACTAATATTAATATGACTTTTCCACAATTTCTTCTCTTCACTTTAACTAACATAACAGGTTGTGCCACATCTCAAGTGAGCCTACTCAGATAGTCACAGAATGGCACATACCAATTGAAAGGAACCTTCAGGCCAGTGCAGAAAAGAAGAACAGGCTATTTCCTTCCCTATGTATTATCCCATGAAGCACGACCCTTATAAGACCTGCAGGTCTTGATGGGTCACTTGCATAGAACCAGTGGTTCTTACCTATACCTGTGAAGACCCGCATTAAACTTGTCTACCTGCATTGAACTCGCATAAAACCGTGAAGACCCTCAAAATTCAACTTTTTTTTCCTTTTTTTTCGTATTTTAATTTTTTTTGTATTGTGCCAAGTCTTATACAAGTCTTATACGGGGTGTTCCCAAGTCTTATACGGGTCGCAGAGTCAATAGCCAGACGAGTCTTATATGAGTACAAGTCGTGCAACACTGATATTATCAAAATCAATTAAGAAGTAAGGGAATCAATATATGATATAAACTTATAAAGCCAACAAAAACTATGATGTTTCTCCAGTACAATTGCACTGCAAAGACATTAATGCAAAAATCCCAGAAACGATATACCAGAATAAGCTATTCAACGGGCAAAGTATTTATACAAGAGTAGAAGGGGCAAGTACAAGCACGTCCATATTTAAAGGTAATAAGAATACAATACAGTGTGTGATAGTTGGACCTTGGTTTGTATATACCCCTAGTAGCAAAGTATGACAAGGTCTGAGATAGCAAGTATCTACAGACTGTGATTTATATGTAATCCTCAATCTCAACAGAAATATCTATAAAATCACCCAAGGCTTATTGAATAATCACTTGCGAGATTCATGTGCAAAGAGATAAAGCTAGCATCCAGATCTCACTCACTGCTATGAGATCTTTCTCTGAATGTCTCCCACTGTACAGGTTGAATACAGCACTAACTAGTAGACAGGTTACAAGAAGGTTGCTGGAACAAAGTCCATGTTTATTACTGAGATTGACAGAGTACTTCTGCAATTCTATATTAGAATATTGAATAATGATTAAGTGATATGAATTGATGATGTTACAATGAGACTTGTGGTGGTATACTTATATGCATTGATTGTTCACGAGGTGGAGGGATGTGTAACCTTTGAATTTCCATTAACCTAATTATTATACTTATCATATGATGACGATGACAACAATAATGATTATATAGTATTATTATGTTTATTACATTACTTCCCCCTTAAATAATGATTTTTCCTCAAAGCATGGTCAGTTTGACTTCTACCTGATCATGTTTCTTTTGGTAGAATCTTTGTCTTTGCCTCATTTTATGGGTTTGACTTGGCACTCAATTTGAGTATTGGAAAGACTCTTTTTTAGGGTTTGCATCATACTCTGAATTCTTCTAAACTGTTTGTTGAACATGAAACCTTGATGCTCGTTTGTGGCATTCTTTTCTTGCTTCTGTTGTTGTATGTTCATATCCGTTTCTTGCCCCTTTTTCGTTAGTTGTAACTCACTTTTCTTGAAGGCGGAACTTTCAACCCCATATTATTTTTAATGTTGTTCCAGCCACTTAAATTACATACATTGTTCCAATGTGGAAAAAGTCGAAGTCGGGATTAAATCAGCAAGGGTCCAAAAGTTGAAAAACTCTGGAGTTTTTTGAAAAAGTCGGTAAAATTAAGAAAACACAAAAATATTCATTTATTTTGAATTTTTTTAGCATCTAGAGTATCCACAACATCAAATAAATGCATTTCCACATAAACATGTAAAGAAAGCTAATATATAATATGTATATGAAGTCTAGTGCTACATCACATGTCAAAAGAGTGAATCAACTCCTGAATCTTGAGTCTTGTCTAAGCCTCAACTCTCAAGATGCCAGACTTTTTCAGTCGACTCCCGATAAAATTGGGATTAATTCAATTAAATTGCAATTTTTTCGGCAGTGAAAAAGTCTGCAAAAAGTCGGTCGATTTAATCGTTTTACTGAAAAAAATAGAGTTTATGGGATTTAATCCCGACTTTTTGCCGACTTTTTCCACACTGCATTGTTCTTCAGGGATGGTGTTATATGTAACTGCATTAACTATTCAATATTAGTACCATATCAATCTTCAAGTGGTAGGGCATAAAGTCTCATTTGCTAGTTCTTATTGCCGCAAAACCTAGCAGTCCTTGGAGGGGTAAACCCTACAAAGCATAAGCTAGACCAAAAAGCAACAATGGGGTAGTGGCCCACTATCACCACAGCTAAAACCCCCTGCTTTTTACGGAGTTTCATCGATGGGAGGAGTCCTAGTAGGAAAGGGATCACTTATGATAGGTATTATAGGGTTAAAGTATGAAATGCTCCGACTAGGTCTTCAAGAAAGACACTATTTGGGTTCAACGCTTCACAAAGAAGCATTGCGCTTTCTATTAAGAATCTTAGAAACAAGGGCTCAAGACCTAGGGTTTGATTGATTTGACGAGCGTTCGAGTAACTCAAGGTCAAGGCAAAGAGAAAAGGTTTCTCACAATGTATGTTAGCTAAGCCAATGCTCATGAAGGCTTCAATAAAGTCCTTAAGTTGAAGGAAGAAAAACTAGGGCAAACACCTAGGGCAAGAGAATTTATGAATGAAATTGAAGTGGATGCCCACCAAATTGGTAGGTTTTGTGGCAAAGCCTACCTACTTCATGTTTAGGCTCTCCAACCGCAGAAATTCTCCCTCCCTAGAAATTCGCACCAAGACCTAGATTACTTATCTAGCCTTGAAAGGACTGAATTTAAGAGAGAGAAAGGATGGATAAAATATGAGATTGATCACTAGCAAGTCGAACTAGTGCCTTTCTCTTTGGGAGAATGGATTCTAAGATGATTTAGGTTAGCTAAACTTGTTTTCAAAAAGATAGATCGAACTTTGATGCCCTAGCAAGCAAATTTCAAACATTTACCCACTCAATGAAAAATGGATTTTTAATGGATTTTTATGGGAGAGCTACAATGAGTTCACCACCAAGACTATTCAATACATGTTTTACATAAGTAATGTATGCAATATTCATCTAGAAAGTAATTCAATTATCTTCAACAAATTTAGGCACAATTTACATGAACTAGAACAATAATTCCAGGCGTTAGACATGGAAAAATAGATTTTCAACAATAAAGAGCACTTACAAGACAACATGCAACAATTCCTCCCATTATCCAACAAATAGCTCCAAGAAATATCCAAGAATAAGCTCCAAATGTAAAAATGCATCCAATAGATCCAAGTCCACCACAAAAGAACAAGTGTGAATTCCCTAGATAGGCCAAATTGTCCAAAGAGGCCCAATTTCCAAGTGTGATGTTGATGAGAGATCAAATAAAATGATCTCTAATATATACATGTGCTACTATAATTTTAGCCTACAAGCCCCAAAAACCATAAAATAATGGGCAATAACTAGCCAAGGACACATGCCGACCTTGTAGCCAATGTAAAAACAAGATAAATCTCCATCAAGAGGGCTGAAATGTCGATGTCATGTTGTTGTAGGCCCTTCTAGAGCATGGGATGAGCTCCTCTAGTGCCATGATGAGTGTAGAGGGCTCCAAAATCAGAGTCTAGGGGATGGCCCCTAAATCTCTCTGCAAATCATCCTGTAACCTCCAATTGTGGGTTTGGCACACAAAACTAGATCTTAGTGAAGTGCGGACGTTAGGGCAGAAGAAGCTTAGCGCAGGGCACAGAAAGAGAAATCGAGTGTTTATAAAACCTAGTTCAAACTTTGCCAGATTTATTTT
Source organism: Pinus taeda (assembly GCA_000404065.3). Taxonomy (NCBI): domain Eukaryota; kingdom Viridiplantae; phylum Streptophyta; class Pinopsida; order Pinales; family Pinaceae; genus Pinus; species Pinus taeda. The sequence continues at coordinate 118,491 of APFE031676468.1, read as the reverse complement.
GGGTTTTGTCTATTTTCCGAGGATTTTCATAAATGGCTTCAACAGAAGTGAGTGATTAGGACACATTAGATGGACCTTCAAACCTTGGTGTCTAGAAAGATAGAATTTCCTTGTTGCTAGAGGAGAACGATCTCAAGGAATATGTGACCAGTATTGTAGTTGTACTAGCAGATCCAACACAGCTCACAACGTACAAGAAGGATGATGATAAGGCAAGAAGAATTATCCTTGACGGGGTTACGAATCATTTTGTTCCCGCATATTGTAGATCTAGATACAATGAAGAAGACGTGGGATGCCATTCTAAATTTGTACAAGAATGCTACTGTGAACAAGAGGTTGATTCTCAGGGGGACGCTGAGGAGTATGAATAAGGGTGAAGATGTTGTTAGTTACCTCGCCAGGCTCAAACTTGTCAAGGACAAGTTAGCAACTATCAAAGATCGGTTATCTGACGATGAGCTCGTGAGAACAGCCTTGAATGGCTTCTCAAAGCAATGGGATGTGTTTGTTCAAGTGATCAATGGACGAGATACACTATTGAGTTGGGATCGACTGTGGAGCGATTTCACTAAGGAGGAGCTTACACTAAGCATTGACAGTGGCAGCAATGGTAGTAAAACTTAGAAGCGTGAAGATGACAAGAATGTGGCCCTAGCAGGAAAGGGAAAGGCGAAGAGCCAAGTAAAGGGTCCAAGGGAGAATAGAAGAAAAAGGATATGAGTAAAATCAAGTGCTTTGGTTGCGGTCAACATGGTCACTATGTCAATCAATGTCCGAACCGAAGAACAGGTAACAAGAAGAAGGGGAAGCAGCAAAAAGCAGCTTCAGCAAACATTGATGAGCTATCTTCAAGATTAGAGGACAAGTTCACTCTCATAGCTTGCCTCTCTAGCTCAACATCCGCATGTGTCTGGTATATTAACAGTGGAGCGTCATGTCACATGACAGGAGTTAGAGAATATCTTTGAGATTAGAGGATGAGTTCACTCTCATAGCTTGCCTCTCTAGGTCAACATCTACATGTGTCTAGTATATTGATAGTGGAGCGTCATGTCACATGACAAGAGTTAGAGAATACTTTTCCAGTTACCAGGAAGAGGAAGTGGGATTCCAAATTCAAATGGGCAATAAGTCCAAGTGCACTCCAATTGGGAGAGGGACGGTTACCTTTCAGAGGGAGTCAAGCAAGAATATTGGTTACAAAAGTGTTGCATGTGGCAGGTTTAGGCATAAACCTAATTTTAGTTTCAACTATTCAAGATAAGGGATATGATGTCTACTTTCGAGGGTCGAAGTTGTACATTAAACACCAAAGTTAGAAGTTAGTGAAACAAATTGGGGTGAGAAGTAATAAGTTATACAGGTTGCAATTGGACACTCTGTTAGGTCCCTATACTACTAGTGTAGCCCATTATTGTTATTAGTGCAACCTCCTTACTATATTGTTGTGCCCATGTAGTCCCCATATTGTTATTAATGTGCCCCATAGAAGCCCACTATTGTTATTGTTGTGCCCTTACATTATTATTGTTATGTCAGCTCTGATTATATTGTGACCCAACTCTTATATATAGAAAGGAGGTCTTGTCATTTGTATCATCAAAGAATTGTTCATTTGTGTAATGTAAAGGAGGTTGCCCCCTCAAAGAGGCTAATTTTGAAGTCGTTGATTTATCTCTTCTTCTATTTTGTGAGCTGGTTGCATAACATTTGGAATCAGAGCTTTTAATTCTAGGGTTTCACTGCTTCAAACAGGCCATCGTGGCATTTTCGCTATACCTTTTTTTTCTATGAAGCTTTAGAAGCGGGAAAAAAATAAAATTGAGACGACATCTTGAAAAACTTCTTGTCCGAATTTCAAATCGTTTCTCACTATAATTTCGGAGATATGAACCAAGGAAGTTAGGGTTTTTGCAGGCTCACGAATTCGATCCGAAACAGGTGACCTTGGGAAAATCATCATAAATTTCTCTCTAGGCATCGAATTCAAATTTCGTAAAAATCTATAGAAAGAGGATGAATTGTAGTTTGTTGGGTATCGTTTTTAGGGTCGAAGGTCAAAACAGTGACACATGGCAGTTCGTACAAGTTCTCTCTACTGAACCAGTCTATAATCAAATCATTATGGAAGATTGGGCATAACACTTTCTTGGAAAATCTAATCTTGATCAAACTGGTGGGGTTGGAAAGAGGACTCAAAGATCTACTACAGCACGAAATTTCATACCTTCGAGATCCGAAATTACAAAGCTACAACAAATTCAATATCAAGCTCCTACAAAGGAGAAAAAAAGGTGTGTAGTCTTTTTAAAAATTTGCATTAGTTTTGTTTGAAAAATTATTTAAAGTAATTAAAAGGGCATGGTGAAGAAAATTATCATTAATTGATGCCCCGAAGAAAAAAAATGGAAATACCTAGTAAACAACCCGAAATCTCTACTATGACTCACGAAGAAGAGGAAGAAATGCATCATGATATATCTAAATTACGAGACCAAGTGCAGCAAAATTCACTCTCACAGAAAGTAACAGATGCTAAGATAGATGGTTTAAAAGTAGACATGGAAGCTATGAAAATTCCTGAATCTAACACATCAGAAACCCCTACTGCAATTACTGGTTTACAATCTCCTACTTGTTCTTTACATTAACAAGATATTTAATTGCATAAACAAAGAAATAAACACTATTGCAGCCTTCACAAATATACAGATCATGCACTCAAATAAACAGAGACAATAACACAAGGGACATAGTTATTTTTGGACAATCGTCCCCAGAAAAACCCAATTTGGGAAAACCAGTGCAGCATATAGAGGGTTTGTATTATTAAGCAGATTTCATGAATACAACTAGGGTGCCAGAAATGGCTCACCCAACATAGAATATCCTCAGCAGGAGTACCTCTATCTGGAGACAGATATTCCGGCAAATCAGTAACTGGATGATCAAACCCCACAGCAACTCCGGTTGTTCCCTATGTTGGACAGCGAAAGCTGCTCCAAGCACTACTCTGGAACTGCATCGCTCCTCCAGGAGCTGCGTCACCCTCTTCCGGCTCAAAATCTATTGATCTGCTCCCAGTTTGCCCCACAGAATCTCCCCAGCACTTCCTCTAAGGCCCAACGTCAGCGCTATGGCTTCTGCGTCACCTATGTCAGCCTTCTACATCCTCTGCGTCAGCTCGTTAGCCCTTCTAGGGCCTGCGTTGTCTCTCCTGGCACTATGCTACCTATCTGCTATGTATTCTTCAGCCTCGGATGAAAATCCATTGTTGAACTGCCCCTCACTGCAACACTCATCACTAACTCGACTTCCTCAGTAAACCTTGTTGATTTGGAGTAGCATCGGATGTGCTCTAGCCATGAAAAATTGGTGGAGAGGCTAAAGCACATGAGATCTCCAAGACCCAATGGTTTAGGCAGATTCTAACCAGTTTGGGAGATATTAAAATAATTAATATTTTTAATGGAGTTCCTAAGTCTAAACTTAGGAAAAATAAAATATTAATGGGTATTAATATAAAATTGGGTTAGAAGGTTCTAAAAGTCATGGACAAAGCCAAATCTAATCTTAGTCATTGATTAGAGATTTAGTCTTAGTCGTTGATGGACCAACGAGAAAAGTATAAGAGGAGGCTTAAGGGTCAGTGGGAGAACACACCAAAGTGATTAGTCATTCTATTCTCTAGAGCGAGGTTTGCTAAGAGAAATAGAATCAGTGATCAGCAACGAGGGGCAGTGAATACATAACAAAGAGGCAAAGTTGGTACCACAGAGACAGCACAGAGCCCAGAAAGGTTGACGCGGAGGTAGTTGGAGGCTACACAGAGGCAGCCAGGAGCTGCACAGAGCCAGGAGAGGCCAGCGTGTGAGACGTAGAGAGTCTAGGGGCTGACACAGAGGCTCCAAAAGCTGACTCAGAGGCTAGTAGAGCTGACACAGGGCCAAGAGGTAGCGCTAGAAGGCTTTCGTGGGACAGACTGGGTTCTGGTGAGCCGGGAAGGGTGATGCAATCCTTATCAGAGTGACGCAGAGCAGTGAAAGCTGCAATTGTTGTTGTGGGCTTGTTCATCCGGTGATTAATCAGTGGGAATATCTGTCTCCGAGGAGAGGTACTACTACTGAGGGCATTCTCTATTGGATGAGCCTTTTCTGGCACCCTAGTTGTATTATGAAAATTGCATAATAATAAAACCCTCTGAATAGCTGCACCGGTTTTCCGGCATTGGGTTTTTCCAAGGATGTTGGTCCAAAAATAACGGTGTCACTCGTGTGCTTGTTTTCTTTTAGTTGATGATCTGTAGATGTTGATACTGTAGTTCGATTTATTTTCAGTATTTACATGGTAAATAACTTGTAAAGTAATTAAACAAGCAAGAAGAAATAAACCAGATAGTACAGGAAGAACTTCTAATGAGTTAAACTTAAAAATTCCAACATGGTATTAGAGGGTGGTTGCAGATCACAGGATAACAGAAGGCATCAACTAGCAGAGTAGTAGCAGCAAAATCAGTTGTCCCGAGTGACAAAGCTGATCTGTGCAAAAGGCGACAGAGGAAGGAGTGACGTAGAGAGACTGTGTCATCATTTTGGGCCAAAGAGAGGCAGCACAGAGGCTAAGGGAGGCAGAATCAGGCTCACTCAGAGCCCAGGAGGGCTGACGCAGTTGACTAGGGGAGCTGATTTGCTGGTGTCGGGATTGTGCAGAGCCAAGTGGCTCAATCCTTTAGTTGTTGGGGTATAGGAGGCTGCGGAAATTTGCGGAGCGAAGCTGGTGGGGTACTGTGGTCAGAACAGTACCTAACAGGGCAAAACCAAGGAGGATGGATTTCCAGAAAGGGAATCGAGACTCAAAGGGAGTCGAACCGAGAACTTCCAGACGAGAAGTTGAGAGACTCAGCAGGAGTCGAACAGAGGACTTCCAGAAGGGAAGTAGAGAGACTTGGAGGAGTCGAAAGAAGAGCAGCATAATGGTCGTGAATGGACTGAGAGATCAGGATAGGTTGGATGGAGCATCCTACTTCGTGGTCTGGAAGGCCAAGATCCTATCCATTCTAGACAGATATCGCATCAAAGACTTCGCCTTGAAAACAATAGCGATCCCAGTTGACCCAGCTAAAAATGAGAAGTACGAGGAGGCAATGGCAAGGGCGAAGTGCATCATCCTTGATGGGGTCAAGGATCATGTGGTGTCGCATATTGCCAAGAAGGACACGGCAAATGAGATGTGGGATGCCCTGAAGAAATTGTACCAGCGTACTTTTGTGCAAAGGAAGATGTTACTTGAAAATCAGTTGTTGTCATACCAGAAGCAGAAGGGAGAGCAAATAGATGCCTTCCTCGGGCGATTGAAGGAGATTTGTGACCAACTAACTTCCATCGGGGCCACGTCAGATCAGGAATTTATGGTGAGCACAGCATTGGACGCAGTCTCAAACGATTGGGAGGTATTTGTCCATAGCATACTAGGCAGATCAAGCCTGCTAGATTGGGAGGAACTGTGGGTGGCTCTTCATCAAGAAGAGATCAGACAGGTGACCAAGGCGGGGAATAGCGACAAAGGGGTCAGAATCAAGGAGGAGGAAGAAGAGGATGCAGCCCTAGTATCTGCAAGAAAGCAAGGGAAGAGAAACAAGAAGGACCTCTCTAAGGTCAAATGCTTCCATTGTGGGGAACTAGGTCATTTTGCGAACCAGTGTCCTAGGAAGAAGAGTAAGGGAGAGACTTTTGAGACCAAGGCAGCGCCAGCAAGGGCGGAGAGAGAAGTCGACGAGGATGACGATTGTGCCATGAGTGCTCATGTGCCACTTGAGAAGAAGTGGGGAGACATCGAGCTCTAGTCAAACAGACTTCAGGCGATGAGGGGCAGGATCAGTGAGGTACCCAACTTCTTGGATTATACCTTGCTACGGGAGCCCCGAAGAGGAGTAGCAGGACTGGCGGATGTCGGTAGAGATGGATGCGGATGGAGCAGCAGAGAGTGCTACAGTGCAGGAGTCCCAGGACAGCACGAGGCTAGCAGGCTGCAACAATGTGAGAGGCACAAGAATGTTGCACCAGTGCAGGATGGCACAGAGAGGTGTGCAACAGTGCGAGATGCACGTAGTTGTTGTAGCAGCGCAGAGGTCAGTAGACGGAGCACTTGTTAGTGACAGAGGTAGCTTCAGCGTCGGGAGTGTCTCTAGCCTAACAGAGATGTCAGAGTTGGGTGGATCAGTTACTTACTTCTCAGTAACTGAGTTGCAGTGCAGCAGTTAGCACTGGCAGTGATATGGGCAGCACGATGCAGCATGATGAGAGGGGAGCAGTGTAGATGCAGTGTTGGGAGGATGGACCAGCAACAGCACAGATGCAGAGGGAGCTGTCGTACAGATGCAGCAGTGGCAGTGATAGGGCCATGGCAGCAATGCAGAAGATGTTAAGCAGGGAGGCCTAGCATCAGCACAGGGATCGATGTTGGATTATCAGGGTGATGCTCAGTATGGGGTACTACTAGAGCACAGTCCTCACTAAGAGGGAGTGTTGATTTGGAGTAGCATCGGATGTGCTCTAACCATGAAAATTGGTGGAGAGGCTAAAGCACATGATATCTCCAAGACCCAGAAATGGTTTGGGCAGATTCTAACTGGTTTGGGAGATATTAAAATAATTAATATTTTCAATGGAGTTCCTAAGTAATTAAACAAGCATGAAAAAATAAACCAGATAGTACATGAAGAATTTCTAACGAATTAAACTTAGAAATTCCAACAAACCTCGCCGCAGAAAATCAAGTTCTTTGATCACTTGGTGTATCTTCAACTTACCTCAAGCCTCCTATTATACTTTTCCTGTTGATGAATCAACATTCGAGATTAAGTCCCTAATCAACGGCTAAGATTAGAACTAGCTTCATCCTCATCACTTAGAACTTTCTCGCCCATATTTTATTAATACACATTAATATTTTTATTTTCCTAAGTTTAGACTTAGGAACCCATTAAAAATATTAATTATTTTAATAACTCCTCATCCAGGTGGAATTTCTCCAAATGATTTCTGGGTCTTGAAGATCTCATGTGCCTTAGCCTCTCCACCAATTTTCAAAGCTAGAGCACGTTTGATTCTACCCAAAATCAACAAAAGAAATGATGAATGTCAAGATAGATGGGTTGAAGGAAGGTTTGGCAAAGTTGCTAGAAGAAAGGCATCCGAGTGGTGACAAGGCAATCCATGAAAATCATGAAGACAAAAGGAATATCAATTACGACTCTATAGACTCCAAAGTGGGGTTTAAGAACCACCACATTCCAAAGATAGAGATGAGGAAGTTTGATGGCAAGGATCTGGTAGCTTGGATACTACAAATGAAGCAATATTTTGATCTACATGATGTGCAACCCTCACAAAAGTGTTTACTGGCGCCAGAGGAATTTTGGTTGGTTGCACCTCGTCGTCGTTGGAGGAATTGTTAGTTTTCTCAGCCTCCTCGTCCAAACCAGGTTTATGGAGACGATTTCCATTCTCTAGGGACTTTAGCAATGGAGTCCACAATGGGATAAGATCAGCGAAACAATTTGAAAAAGGCATCTAGGAGGGAGAAATGCAAGGGGAACACCATGAGTTTATCCATGAGGGCACAATGCATGGAAAACAAAAGTAGTAGTAGAGACATAAGAGAACTATGGCATAGGAGGGTGGGACACATCCATCATGGAGCACTCAAATTGCTCATGGGACCATAACAGGAGTTCCAGTAGTTAGCACAAAACATGATGATGTGTGCAGAGGGTGTGCGCTTGAGAAGTTTGTGAAAGCAGCATTTCCAAGGAGTGACAGTAGAACCAAGGGTGTGATTAAGTTGATACATTCTAAAATATATGGCCCATTGTCTACGAAATCTCTCAGGCTTATGAGTATTTTGTAACATTCATTGATGACTTCTCTAGGAAAACCCAAATATACTTCTTGAAGACTAGGGATGAAACCTTCAGTCGCTTCCAAGAGTTTAAGGCTCTTATGGAGAACATGACAAGAAAGAAGATAAAGGTGCTTTGTACGGATAAAGGAGGCGAGTATGTGCAAAAGACCTCCAAGGAGTTATGTGTGAAGGATGGCATCAAAAGAGAGTGGACAGCTCCATATAACCCAAAGCAAAATGGAGTCCTTGAAAGGAAGAATGGGTCGATAGTTGGAGCAGTGAGGGCTATGTTATATGACTAGGATATGCCTAGATTTCTATGGGAAGACACATGTAGTACAACGGAATATATTCAGAACATGGTTCTTCATAAGGCATTGGGTAAAATGACACCCGAGGTGTTTAGAAGGAAGAAGCCAGATGTCGAGCACGAGGAGGTGTTTACAAGGAAGAAGCCAGAGGTTGGGCACTTCAGGATCTTTGGTAGTATAGATTATTTTCATGTGCCAGATGATAAATGCACTAAGGTGGATTCGACTACAGGAAGGGCTATTTTGTTGGCTATAGCAATACATCCAAGGCATATAGGATGTATATTCCAAGCAGTAGGAAGATTATCGTGAGACAGGCTTGCAAAGTTCCACGAGAATAAAGCCTTTAGGAGGTCTCAGAAACTACTAGCTGATCAAAGTGAGCCAACAAAAGCTCCAAGGGATGAACATGAATCTCATTCTCAATGCACTAATACGAGTACAATGACGAGTACAAGAGAAGTTATAGGTGCAAAGGAAAGTTCACAACAAGTCGAGCAACAATAGGCAAAGCAGCAAGAAGTGCCACCCACCATCAAGTGTGGCAAGATGCTATGGTGGGGGAGTACAACTCCATCATGCTAAACGATGTGTGGGAGGTTGTACCTAATACCTATACCAATGGACAAGGCAATAGTTGGTTCCCGTTGGATCTATAAAATCAAACGTGTTGCACGTGGATCAGTTCGGCGACAGTGTCTTTCCACAAATCAACAAGTTGCAGACATTCTAATGTAGGCCTTGGGTAAAGCAAAGTTTGTTTTCTTCAGGGATTAATTGGGAGTAGTGGAGAACACCTTCCTCGCTAAGGGGAGTGTTATTTTTTGTAGCTCGGACAGGTATTCTAGTCTCGTATGGTGTCTATGAGGCTAGGAGCACAAGTGGGTTAATTATCTCCAATACCTAGAAAAAGTTTCCAAGTGAAATTGTCTTAATTAAAATAATTAGTTAGTATTAATTATTTTCCTAAGTCTAACTTAAGGATATGTATTAATTAATCAGGGTTAATTGAGACAAATCAATTTTGCTCTAGAGACTTCTAGAAAAGTTATTTTTAAAAGTCGATATGAGCTTAGCCAATGGTTGGAGTTAGATCGTGGTCATTGATTTGCCAACGAGAGAATATAAGAGGAGATCGATGGGACCACTAGAGATCATTCAAAGAGTTTAGGTGAACAGATTTGCAACAATAGCAATGGCACAATGATAGCGTGGGAAACACCAATAGTAGGGATCAACAGAGATTGGAACCGATTTGTCGGAGAGAGATTTTTCACAGTGCTCTCCAAATTCTTAGTGACAAAGGGAGATCGAATTATTCTACAAAGGCCGAATTTCTCCAAGTAGTGTGAATCGACTAAGGAGGCTGAGTTGCCGAAGGAAGAACCAATTTCCCAGAGAAAGTCGATTTGCGGGAGAGAAATCAAATTTCTAGTGGAGGTCGATTTATTCTACGAGGAAGTGTGAGTTTCCAGAAGAGGTCGAGTTATCTACCAAGGACGCACGTGTCAATCGATTCAGGGTCACAGAGGAGGGCTGAATTGATATCGAGAGGTCGAATTAGCTTGCAGAAGTGAAGAAATAAATTTTCCCGAACTTTACCAGTGTGAGGCAAGCAATTTATCTAATTCTCAATTGCTCAAGAATAATAAAATCCTTCATCTGCAAAACTGGCTTTCCCTTCCAAGTTTTTCCAAGGACAATTTGTCCAAAAATATCAGTGTCATATTTTTTGTGATATTTTCTCAGTTCCTGTGATTATTTATTTGTGAAATTGTAGTTGTGTTATTTTCAGTATTTGCACACATTATGCAAAATCAGCCTTTATACATTGCTATACATCAAAAATCAGCCTTTATGCATCGCTATGTGTTGAAAACAAAATAATACATGAGTTGAAAACACGTACAATTACATATCTTAATAATCCTCATCCTCATCAACAAAAATAGAACAAGGCTTTTCTTAAGCAGAACTAGAGCATAGATTGATTAGATATAAATTAGTTTGTGGAGTGATGTAATGTCCCCATTTTTAGTTTCCTCTATAGTACAGCCAGGATGAATTTCCAGGGTACGTGATGACTAGGTCACAGGAGCAAGATGTTGAAGTTGTAACTAGTGCCCGTATTCATAATGTAATATAAAACAATCATTGATGTATTTATTATATTTATTATTATATTTTACTTTTGGTCAAAACATGTTCTTCATGCTTGTAGAGTCAAAAAGAATTTTTTATGAGTCAAAGAAAATTGTACTAGAGATATGTCCCATTTGGATATTCGTAAGAAAAGAATTTTTTACTTTATGTTGAGTCAATAAAGTCCACAAAATGTCAAGTCGGCCCTCCTTGGAACAAGTCAGCCTGGGCCTCTAAGAGACACCTATTCGACCTCCTGAACAACTATATATAAGAGGCAATTTGACTCATTGGGTAGATCATCCATTGACACAACAAGAAGTACATTTCAACCATACAAATGAGAACAAGGACTGGTTCAAAGAATAATGAATAGAAGTCAAAGCAGAGAGAAATATTCTTGCTTGACCAAATTTTCAGATCTTCCAGGCACAAAATTTCAGGGTCCAAAATTTTAGGACCGAAATTTCATGGGTTGATCAGATTTGGGACAGTTTGACAATCGTTGACTTTGACTTTGAAGGTGACTTGGAGGAGGGTTTGAATTGGCATTTTTTGTGGCAGTATTTGGTCTTGGGTCTTGGATATCTCATTTTGATCTGATTCTATAAGAGAAGGATTGTTGGGATTTCTCCCTTGTGGGATTTTGCCCTGGCTTGGAATCTAGTTTTTGTGTCTCATCTCTTTATTTTCCTGGAGGATTGAACATTTTATATAATTGCTAGATGAAGAAAACATAACAAATAATAAAGAAGAAATTTAAACATTCACAAGTAATTATCAAGTAGAGAAATCAAGCTTAATTCCTGTTAAATTTGGCAACAAGGGCCAAACTCCATGTGGGTCATCTTATTAATGGTAGCTGATATTTTTCTTGGATCCCTCTCATCCAAAGGTGTAGGATTGATCTAAAGATCATCCGATTCCGATAAGTATTCATCGAGATATGAATTTATTTGTGTTATCGGATAATTCGTCAAGGTCGGCCAGCAACTAAAATGCGCCCACTTGTGCTCCACGTTTCGGTATAAATACAAGTGCCTTGCAAGTCATTTGTACACACAACTCTCTTGAGATTTCTTCTTCTCCACTTGTTTTGGGTTTCAGTGGAAAGAAGAATCTCTAAGGGAAAAACGCAGTCCTAGAAGATGATGCCCTAAACGCAGTCCTAGAGGATGATGCCCTAGCCGTAGAAGGTGGTCTAGCTGCAGTCCAAGAAGTGAGATGTAGCACGGTGAAGGAGGCCTAACAGTTGACCCTAATGCAGTCCTATCATGCCCTAGCGGCAGGTGTTATCATGCCCTAGCTGAACGCAGCCATGCCCCAATCCTATACGTTGTTTTGAAAGGGTTTGAGACAGCCCTTGGACAAAGCAAAAAGGGATGCCCTAACCGCAGTTAAAACAGGTTCCTAGCCACAGCAAAAGACAGATCATTGAAGGGAGATCTATCCACATTTAGAGGAGCTTATATATGCACCCTAAAGAGGCTCCTATACGCTGCCCAAACCTGCCCTAATCCGCTGCCTAAAGAAAGCCCTATTCGCAGTCTAGAGAGACCTAATCCAAGGTCATCCATCCACAATCTAAAGACCCTATTTCACTGTCCAAAAGGAAGCCCTTTCAGGGGTCTGTTTAGAGGACAGTATCACTGATTGGAGGAGGCCAAGACAAGGAGGGTTTGCTGGAAGGTACAACTATTGTTTGGGGGTGGCAAGTCCATACATTAGGCCTAAATCTGCCCTAAAGGAACAGCGTGACAGCAACAGCTAGAAGGAGTATTCAGCGTCGAGAAATAAGGCTGCTCTGAAGCTATTTCAGGAAGACAGTGAGGCTATTTAGGAGGGCAGAATTAGGGAAGCTTAGGATCAGATCTGTTGAGGTATCATTGGAGGATCAAGGATCATATTTGCGCTGCCTAGAAGCTACAGGAAGACTGTATGTCAAGCCGCAGGCCATGACACCACATTCAAGGATTTGATGAGCGTTAGATAGGACTGTCTTGACATAATGAAGGCTGCCCTATCTACTGTTAATGCAGCAAATAGATAATGATGGGCATCATGATGAAGTGTAGTGCAGCATTGATAAATAAATGCTACAATGAGATGCAGCATGATGGGCACAGTGAGGTTCAGTATGAGGCAGCACTGGTGGGTGCAGTATGATGATAAGGTACAGCTTGATGATGCAGCAATATGATGTGTGGAGCATGGTGATGAGGTCCAGCATGATGATTGAGTGTGGCACAGTGACGAGCAGCATGGTGATGGAGTCACCTTGGATCAATAGAAGCAGTGTGCCTTCTACTCAGCTCAGATCAGCTACCTCATATGCTATCTTCATAGAGAAGGTATCTGCTCTTATTAGATAAGTTAATATGTTGACTTCTAATGTATATGTACTATCTCTCTCTCTGATGAACTATTGAAGAACATATAAGAAGAATTGATCAAGGAATTCCCCACATTGGGGTTTGTCCCTAGCTAGCGCCACATCTTGTGTCCTCTTGTCCTGGCTTGTCTTCTGCGATTTATATTTATGTTCTATCTACAATTTACTTTAATGTTGATGTGATTGCTAATTTGGAAAAGATATTGAGCTAACTGTGAAAATTGAAATAAATTGCTCTAGCATAGAACATACCTAAATTTAACATGGTATCAGAGCTCAGGTGAAAACAATGCCCAAAGCAAGAGTGAAAGAGCAATCACCGAAGATAGTTGGGAAAGGACAAAAGGATGAATGGGTTCCTCATCTCTCTTCAAATTTACTGAGGGTGAAATCGAAGCAGAGAATATTATCAGAATGGCACAGCGAAATATGGCCTACCTAAAGATCACTTCATTGGGAAGACCAAATCTCAAAGTGGAAGGGAAGGTAGATAACTAGTTTGGCCATTATGCGAAGGAGTGTCCGAATGGTAGGGACACGTCACTTGATGATGATAACAATCATTCCAAGGACATCTTCAATGGTCAAAGGAATGACAGGTAATGCAAGTCATCAAGGAAACGGTCGACTCTTCAGCGAAAGCAAGGAACCCCAGGTATGAAGAATCAAACGTTGTTTTCGATAAGATAAAGAAGTGTTATCTTGTATTGGCCCTCTCCAGATTCTTTGGGAATCTGGCTTATCGATTATAGTCCTTCAAGGCACTTCATCAGATAGAAGGTTGTTCTCTCTAATTTGGTAGAGATGGAAACAATCGTGGGATTATACTTGGAGCCGATGCCACCTATCCCGGAAAGGGTGTAGGGAATGTTAACCCTCAATTGAATGAGGGTAACTCGATTCATTTACAGAATCTCTTTTATGTACCTGATCACAAGAAGAACCTGGTGTCCATATCGGCAATGGAAGTCAAAGGTTACAGGGTGGCATTCATCGATGGAAAGGTACGTGTTTGAAAATGAAATTTTCAAAGATGCTTTTATTGATGGCTTCAGGGTTGCAATTTGTGTCAAGTTGCAGGATGGTCCATTGGGGATCATGACATATCTCATCTATAACACCTGAGATCTACTTTATGAGGCGCTAACCAATGTGAGTCAGATGGTGACTCGGATACCTGAATTCAAGAAGAGCATGAAGGTACATGTCTGAGATGTACCGAGGAAAAATCTTACAAGGGAACCATTCCCCGCATGTAGTAGGTCCACAAGTTTGGAACAACCTGAGGGGTTTGAGATTCATGATTGGGAATCTCATGTATACAGGTGGAAGAAAGCCCTCTATGGCTTGAAATAAAACACCCTGACCCTAATATGAGAGGATTGATAGGTATCTGATGAAGTTGAGATTCACTAAAAGTGAAGTCGATCCAAACCATTGTTTGAAGGTTGTCGATGATAGACATCTCATACCGACACCTTCTGAGAAACAACCTATTTCAGACAGGGACAGACCCTCTCACTTACAGAAGTAAGAGGGAGTTGGATTCCAAATATGGAATGGTAAACTGCAAGCCCGTGACTACCTCGAGGATCTTAACTTCCAGAAGTTATATAGTGGTGATGATGGACCAGATTTGGGAAATGCCTCTGAGTCTGATAAACTCATATGCATTGATGTTTTTGGTGAACTTCCGTCTGTATATATGCTTTGCGGTTAGCATGGTGAGCTCATATTTGGTTGAGCCTCACTAGATTGGTGCCAAGAATCTTCTAAGATATCTTCAAGGCACAATCTCTCATGGATTGAGATACACTGCCGGAAATATGAAGCTGCAGGATTATTCGAATGTTGAATAGGGCGGCAGTGTGGAGGATCGCTAGAGCACTTCTCAGTGTTGGTTCTCTCTAAATTCTGTTTCGATATCATGGATGAGAAGGAAACAAAGTCAGTTGTTATAAGCACCGCCGAGACCGAATACATAGCTACGATTATGATCTCGTGTGAAGCTACTTGGTTGTGGAAGCTCATCAGTGAGTTGTTCGTACACAAGATGAATAACATTGTGATTCTCTGTGACAACTAGGGGGGATTCGATTATTGAGGAATCCCGTATTCAATGATTGCTCCAGCAGATAGACATCAGATACTACCTTATCTAGGATATGGTAACTCAATGAACGAGGAGGCTCCATCGCATTGAGACCGATGTACAGGTCACAGACACTTTGTCAAAGCCCCGAGGAAAGGTCAAATTTGTGATTTTCCCAAATGACTTGGAATCATTGAGAGACCTTCGTATAAGGGTACAACATGTTGCATGCACTGAGCCCTGGGAGCTCTAGGCGGGCTTGGGGTACTTACTGGAGCGACATACGACCACAGGGTGACTCACCCTCCCCTGGTGGTGCGCTATGTGCAGGGTGACAGGTTCAAACTTTTCCTGTGATACCTCGTCGCGACTATGGAACAGGATGATTAGTTCTCTTGTGGGTCGGGATGATTAGTTCTCTCATGGCAACTATGGAATTGGATGATTAGTTCTCCTGTGGGTCGGGATGATTAGTTCTCCCATGGTGAGTGTGAGCCAGGATGATTAGTTCTCCTATGGCTACCAATGGACAGGATGATTCGTTCTCCTATAGACAGGATGATTAGTTCTCCTGTCAAGGCCCCCTACCCATGCAGTCTCGGGACTCATGGGAAGTACCTCTCATTTGATCAATGAGCAGGGAAATGGGGTTAGGGACCATAGTAGTACTATCGATGGACATATCGTTGTATCTATCGTACTCCCTATGCTACAATGACCTCCATTGATCTGGGATCAATGAAACTGATCTGGGATCAGTATGAGTGGTTTGAGACACTCTCTTGTGATATTGATATGGGATCAATAAAACTGACTTTGGGTCAATAAGAGTGATACGACACACTCTCTTCAGATGAAACTGACTTCAGGTTAGTAGAGAATGGTATGAGACATTCTTGATCAATTCTTCTTCTTCATGGTTCAGCAAAACAGAGCACAGAATAGCTTAGCAAAGAAGAACAGAGCAGAGCTTAGTAGAGCAAGGCATTGATGGGAGAGATAGTACAGTCGGACTTATGGATCAGCGGATGGAGTTCTCCCTAGTTGAGAGGGAGTGTTAAATTTGGCAACTAGGGCCAAACTCCATGTGGGTCATCTTATTAATGGAAGCTGATATTTTTCTTGGATCCCTCTCATCAAGAGGTGTAGGATTGATCTAAAGATCATCTAATTCCGATAAGTATTCATGGAGATATGAATTTATTTGTGTTATCGGACAATTCACCAAGGTCGGCCAGTAACTAAACTACCCCCACTTGTGCTCCACATTTTGGTATAAATACAAGTGCCTTGCAAGTCATTTGTACACACAACTCTCTTGAGATTTCTTCTTCTCCACTTGTTTGGGTTTTAGTGGAAAGAAGAATCTCTAAGGGAAAAACGCAGTCCTAGAAGATGATGCCCTAAACACAGTCATATAGGATGATGCCATAGCCGCAGAAGGTGGTCTAGCCAGAGTCCAAGAAGGAAGATCTAGCACAGTGAAGGAGCCCTAACAGTTGACCCCAATGCAGTGCTATCATGCCCTAGCCACAGGTGTTATGATGCCCTAGCTAAACGCAGCCATGCCCTAATCATATAAATTGGTTTGAAAGGGTTTGAGACAACCCTTGGACGAAGCAAAAAGGGATGCCCTAACCGCAGTCAAAAGATGCTCCTAGCCGCAGCAAAAGACAGATCATTGAAGGGAGATCTATCCACGTTTAGAGGAGCTTATATACGCCGCCTAAAGAGGCTCCTATACGCTGCCCAAACCTGCCCTAATCCACTACCTAAAGAAAGCCCTATTCACAGTCTAGAGAGACCTAATCCAAGGTCATCCATCCACAGTCTAAAGACGTTATTTCGTAGTCCAAAAGTAAGCCCTAGCTGCAGCAAGAAAAGGACTGGACATCGTTGACATTTGAGGGCTATTTCAGGGGTCTGCTATTTCAGGAGTCTGTTTAGAGGACAGTATGACTAATTGGAGGAGGCAGACACAAGGAGGGTTTGCTAAGGTACAACTATTGTTTGAGGGTGACAAGTCCATTAATTAGGCTGAATCTTCCCTAAAGGAAAAGTGTGACAGCAACAGCTAGGAGTATTCAGTGTGGAGAAATAAGGTTGCTCTAAAGCTATTTCAGGAAGACAGTGAGGCTATTTAGGATGGCAGAATTAGGGGAGCTCAGGATCAGATTTGTTGAGGTATCATTGGAGGATCAAGGATCATATTTGTGCTGCCTAGAAGCTACAGGAAGATTGTGTGTCGGGCCACAGGCCATGACACCACAGTCAAGGATTTGATGACCGTTAGATAGGACTGCCTTGACATAATGAAGGCTGCCCTATCTACTGTTAATGCAGCAAATAGATAATGATGGGCATCATGATGAAGTGTAGTGCAGCATTGATAAATAAATGCTACAATGAGATGCAGCATGATGGGCACAGTGAGGTTCAGTATGAGGCAGCACTGGTGGATGCAGTATGATGATAAGGTACAGCTTGATGATGCAGCAATATGATGTGTGCAGCATGGTGATGAGGTCTAGCATGATGATTGAGTGTGGCACAGTGACGAGCAGCATGGTGATGGAGTCACCTTGGATCAGTGGAAGCAGTATGCCTTCTACTCAGCTCAGATGAGCTACCTCATATGCTATCTTCATAGAGAAGGTATATGCTCTTATTTAGATAAGTTATTATGTTGACTTCTGATGTATATGTACTATCTCTCTCTCTATTGAACTATTAAAGAACATATAAGAAGAATTGATCAAGGGTTTCCCCACATTGGGGTTTGCCCCTGGCTAGTGCCACATCTTGTGTGCTCTTGTCTTGGCTTGTCTTCTGCGATTTATATTTATGTTCTATCTACAGTTTACTTTAATGTTGATGTGATTGCTAATCTGGAAAAGATATTGAGCTAACTATGAAAATTGAAATAAATTGCTCTAGCATAGAACATACCTAAATTTAACATGGTATCAGAGTTGAAATGAAGACAATGCCCAAAGCAAGAGTGAAAGAGCAACCACCGAAGACAGTTGGGAAAGGACAAAAGGATGAATGGTTCCTCATCCCTCTGCAAATTCACCGAGGGTGAAATCGAAGCAGAGAATATTATTAGAATGGCGCAGCAAAATATGGCTTACCAAAAGATCACTTCGTTGGGAAGACCAAATCTCAGGGTGGAAGGAAAGGTAGATAACTAGTTTGGCCATTATGCGAAAGAGTGTCTGAATGGCAAGGACACGTCACTTGATGATGATAACAATCATTCCAGGGATATCTTCAATGGTCAGAGGAATGACAGGTAATGCACGTCATCAAGGAAACGACCGACTCTTCAAAGAAAGCAAGGAACCCCAAGTATGAAGAATCAAATGTTGTTTCTGATAAGATAAAGAAGTGCTATCTTGAATTGGCCCTCTCCTTCAGATTCTTTGGGAATCTGGCTTATTGATTATAGTGCTTCAAGGCACTTCATCAGATAGAAGGGTGCTCTCTCTAATTTGGTAGAGATGGAAACAATCGTGGGATTATACTTGGAGTCGATGCCACCTATCCCAGAAAGGGTGTAGGGAATGTTGCCCCTCAATTGAATGAGGGTAACTCGATTCATTTACAGAATCTCTTTTATGTACCTGATCACAAGAAGAACCTAGTGTCCATTTCAGCAATGGAAGTCAAAGGTTACAGAGTGGCATTCATCGATGGAAAGATACGTGTTTGAAAATGAAATTTTCAAAGATGCTTTTACTAATGGGTTCAAGGTTGGCAATTTGTGTCAAGTTGCAAGATGGTCCATTGGGGATCATGACATATCTCATCTATAACACCTAAGATCTACTTTATGAGGCCCTAACCGATGTGAGTCAGATGGTGACTCGAATACTTGAATTCAAGAAAAGCATGAAGGTACATGTCTAAGATGTACCGACGGAAAATCTTACAAGGGGACCATTCCTTGCATGTAGTAAGTCCACAGGTTTGGAACAACCCGAGGGGTTTGAGATTCATGATTGGGAATCTCATGTATACAGGTGGAAGAAAGCCCTCTATGGCTTGAAGCAAAACACCCCAGCCCTAATATGAGAGGATTGATAGCTATCTGATGAAGCTGAGATTCACTAAAAGTGAAGCTGATCCAAACCATTGTTTGAAGGTTATCGATGATAGACCTCTCATACCGACACCTCCTGAGAAACAACCTATTTCAAATAGGTGCAGACCCTCTCACTTGCAAAAGTAAGAGGGAGTTGGATTCCAGATATGGAATGGTAAACTGCAAGCCCGTGACTACCTCGAGGATCTTAAGTTCCAAAAGTTATATGGTGGTGATGCCGGACCATATTTGGAAAATGCCTCTTGAGTTTCATAAACTCATATGCATTGATGTTCTTGGTGAACTTCCGTCCTTATATATGCTTTGCAGTTAGCATGGTGAGCTCATATTTGGTTGAGCCTCACTAGATTGGTGCCAAGAATCTTCTGAGATATCTTCAGGGCACAATCTCTCGTGGATTCAGATAAACTCCCACAAATATGAAACTGCATGATTATTCGAATGTTGACTAGGGAGGCAGTGTGGAGGATCACTAGAGCACTTCTCAATGTTGGTTCTCTCTGGATTCTGCTTGTTGACCACTACGTGTCAACTGCCCATAGCAGTACACCCCCTTTTCCCACAAAAGAGATAGCGCTTGATCGACGTGTCCGTGCCATTCGACTGTCATCATCAGCCCGATCATGCTATGTTGTAAACCCAGTCTGCATGTGTAAATTGTAAATAATCTTAGCAAATCTGAATCATATATGTAAATTGCCTAGGCAAACCTAATTTTCTAGTGATAATCTATGTTTCAGAAGGTTTTTTGTCTCACCGATCCATGATCGGCAGAGTTTTCCTTCAGCCTAACCCCAAAGCCGAAATGGATTTTTTCATTAGAATCTTAGGGGAATCCTAGTGTGCTTCGAGTCTAAGTAAAAGTAATTTGAAAATAATTCTAACTATTTGCTTAGGTTATTACAAATTGCTTGATCTGCTAGATTATAGTTGTGTCGCAGAACTAGGTGGTCTATGAGGGTCTATGTCAAATGGGTTTTCCCCCTTGAGATGTAAAATTGTAAAAGTCATGACGTAAAGTGCCTTGAGGGTTAGAAAATGTTTTATCTCTTCATAAGTCCTAAGTCCTAGGTCCTAGGTGTTTTTTTCCAAAGGCTAAGTTCGAGGGTCCAAAAATATAAAATAATAAAAAATATAAGTAAAATAAAAATAGTAAAATTTAAAAATTAAAAATTAATAAAATAAAAATAAAAAAAAAAATAAAAAATTTTGAAAAAATGAAATAAAATAATAATAAGTCAAAGTTTTGAGTAAATAAATGCAGAATTTTAATTTTTTAATATATTAAAATGCGTTTAAAATTTTGACGGATGAGATTAAAAGAGATTTTGATCCTCATCGACAGTCGAGATAACTTTGACATGGAACACTTGAACTAGCTGTTGGGAAATTTTCCTTTAAATCGGGTGTGAGGGGTCATTTAAGATCATTCCATCTCATGTGCTAAAGAAAGCTCTCTTGTAGGCATTTTTTGTGCAATAAAGAAAGACTATGGGGTTGAAAATCTTGTTGGTGTTACTCTTCTGGAAATGTTGTAAGATGTTTTATTTTTCTGCATAATTTTATTTTCAGCCATTGATAGTAGCTTGATGAAGATTGATCTAGGCACAGGTATGTTGTCTGATCTCTAGGGTTTGAATGATAGTTTAATTTCTGAAATATAATGGCAGGTATCTCCATTTGATCTGAACACCGTTGTTTTCTCCCTCTATGTTAATGGTTGATTTAAGTTGTGCAGGATATCTTTAGTTTTGAATTTATCGGGCATTAGAGGAAGTTCTCAGCCGAACTAGCCAACTCCCGGATTGCGTTTTCTGAAAGAGCCTAGCCAGTTTTAATCCTGAGCTTATCATTAGAATTTTTGTTGCAGATGCATGAAGGGTTTTCTAAAGCACCTCACATTAAGTTTGAAATTCTGAAAATATTTATGTGGCATAATGGCAAATCCGGCTATTTAGAGCCTTTAATTTGTAATTACTGTAATTATTTAGCTAGTTCTTAGGGTTTTTAGGGTTTCATTTATTTTTTGCATTTTCAGGTTCTGATTGTTTGTTTTCATTGTTTTCAGGTTGCAGGTGCAGGGTCTGAGAATTTTTCAAGGTTTCTATCAAGCAATCTGGAGCAGGAGGGATTTAAAATTTCAATCAATTTTCTGGACTACAGGTCTGTTGCCTGCTTTTCAATTTTCACTGCTGGCTGGGGTTTTACTGCTGCAGAAAAATTTTGAAATATTTTTTTAGAGGCTACAGTCATTGCTACTCCCTTCAACCTGCACAAGACTTGCATATTCAGCCTCTTCATCGATCCTTCCTCTAAATCCGTCCTTTCTGCCATTACAGTCTCGTCTATGCTACTCATCCGCTGCAAATCCGTCCCTACGCATTTTCCTTCAGCAATTTCCCTTCACCCTTCACGCAGCCACCTCCTTTCATCCCCACTTGCAAAACAAATGCTCCAAATCCTCACACATCCGTCCTCCAAACCCCTCACGCAGCTCCTTCATCATCTGCATGTTTCCAATCCGAAACCTCTCCGCATGTATATCTATTCCTTCAAAATTGCAGTTGTATCCACCCTTGCCCAGCATTCTCCTTTCCATTCCGCTTGCTCCATTTCCTTTCACGCTAAAGTCTGCCCACCTGCGTGCTGTCAGATTCAAGCTGCACACCCTCGCAGTCATCCTCAAGCTACACACAGCTCTACCCTGCGCTTCCAACCAGCTCTTCACGCAGTCATATCGACCCTCACGCAGTCCTCCTTCCTCACTGCGGTGTCCATTTTTTGAACCGCTGCTTATCGTTTATGCTCATCCCATCTCTGTGTGTTCCTTCCCTTAGTCCCTGCACACTTGTGTATTTCTGTATCCCCTGTCCATCAAACCACATTCCATCACTGCAATCTTCGCTGCCGTCAAACGTCCAAGTGTACCTAGAAACAAGCGTTCTATTTCTTTTATCTGTGCATGCTCAGGGTTAGCGTAGATATTTCTTTGTTTTTATTTACTATGAGTTTCATTTAGTTTAGGCATTAGTTTAGTTGTGTAGCGTATAATTTTTCGTTTTAGATTTTGAGTTAAAATTTGTTTCAGCTTTAGTTTTAGACATACGTTAGTTCATTTCAGTTTCAGATTTATTAAATTCTTGTTTTAGTTTTAGATTTAGACTACTTTAAATTTAGATTTAATTTTGTTTAAAGTTAGATTTTAATAATAAAAAATCATAAAAAGTTTGAAAATAAAAATTGATTTTCATTTTTTTTTTAGATTCGCTGTTAGTTTCAAGTTTTGTTTTGTTTTATTTTTTTATATAAATCAAAAATC
>APFE031676468.1:37575-96202 GCA_000404065.3 Pinus taeda | reverse complement strand
AAAATCATAAAAAAGGTTTCTTTTATTAGGTCTGAGTTTTATTTAGAAATTAGATTTTATATTGTGTATATAAATTAGAATTTAGATCTTAGTTTTAGACTTTATTTTATAATATTTAGTTTTAAATTCCATTTCATTTGTATATATTTAAATTTCATTTTCATTTAGATATTTTGGTCTATTTTGATATAAGAAAAAATAATGAAAAATATATAAAAATTAAAAATTTTGGAAAAGACTAATTAAAAATTTACAATTTATTTTAATGTCTTTTTCTTTTTCTTTTGTGGTATCTATGTTCCACTTGTCTATAGTTAAATGCACTTAAATGTTTATTTAAAGTTGGCTATATGAAAGTGGTCGTTGGTCAGCATTTAAATTTTATGGTCATTTAAAACATTTGATTTTTTTAAGTTTAATTGTTGAATCATTGATAAAGCATTGTGCGTTTATTGAGTAGCTTGTATCGCTTGGGATATTTGATGATAAATAATTGTTTTACAAGGTTCATATTTCTATGACATTTAATAAATAACTATTTAATCATTAGCTCCATAAGGCACTGGTACATTAATTTCTAAATCAATCAAGTGCTAAATTGCCTTGCTGTTTCTCCCAATCCAACTGGTCCACAGTTTGTCTTCATTCATCCCATAAGGTCTACCCCCCTTAGCCTTGCGAGACGACTTAAACGGAGAGATCGGGGATCAGGGTGACAGCCCCCGGTCTGAGCGTTGTCATGACAATCTGTGTGACAACACTGCTTCGATATCATGGATGAGAAGGAAACAAAAGTCGGTTGCTATAAGCACCGCCGAGACCGAATACATAGCTAGGAGTATGATCTCTTGTGAAGCTGCTTGGTTGTGGAAGCTCATCAGTGAGTTGTTTGTACACATGATGAATACCACTGTGATTCTCTGTGACAACTAGGGGAGAATTCAATTATTGATGAATTCTGTATTTGATGATTGTTCCAGCAGATAGACATCAAATACTACCTTATCTGGGATATGGTAAGTCGATGAACGAGGAGGCTCCATTGCATTGAGACTAATGTACAGGTCGCAGACACTTTGTCAAAGCCCCGGGGAAAGGTCAAATCTGTGATTTTCCCGGAGTCGTTGAGAGACCTTCATATAAGGGTCCTACATGTTGCATGCACTGAGCCCTGGGAGCTCTGGGAGCTTGGGGTACTTAATGGAGCGACAAACGACCACAGGGCAACTCACCCTCCCCTGGTGGTGCGCTATGTACAGGGTGACAGGTTCAACCTTTCCCTGTGATACCTCGTCGCGACTACGGAACAGGATGATTAGTTCTCTTGTGGACCGGGATGACTAGTTCTCCCGTGGCGACTGTGAGCCAGGATGATTAGTTCTCCTGTGGCGACCAATGGACAGGATGATTCGTTCACCTGTCGAGGCATCCTACCCATGCAGTCTGAGACTCATGGGAAGTACCTCTCATCTGATCAATGAGCAGGGAAATCGGGTTAGGGACCATAGTAGTACTATCGATGGACACATCGTTGTATCTACCGTACTCCATATGCTAGGATGACCTCCACTGATCTGGGATCAATGAAATTGATCTGGGATCAGTATGAGTGGTTTGAGACACTCTCTTGTGATACTGATCTGGGATCAATAAAACTGAATTCAGGTCAGTAAGAGTGATATGACACACTCTCTTCAAATGAAACTAACTTCGGGTCAATAGAGAATGGTATGAGACATTCTCGATCAATTCTTCTTCATCATGATTCAGCAGAATAGAGCAAAGCAAGGCATTGATAGCAGAGATAGTACAGTCGAACATACGGATCAGCGGATGTTGTTCTCCCTAGTTGAGAGGGAGTGTTAAATTTGGCAACTAGAGCCAAACTCCATGTGGTCATCTTATTAATGGCAGCTGGTATTTTTCTTGGATCCCTCTCATCGAGAAGTGTAGGATTGATCTAAAGATCATCCAATTCCGATAAGTATACATGGAGATATGAATTTATTTGTGTTATCGAACAATTCGTCAAGCTCGGCAAGCAACTAAACTGCCCCCATTTGTGCTCCACATTTTGGTATAAATACAAGGCCTTGCAAGTCATTTGTACACAACTCTCTTGAGATTTCTTCTTCTCCACTTGTTTGGGTTTTAGTGGAAAGAAGAATCTCTAATGGAAAAACGCAGTCCTAGAAGATGATGCCCTAAACGCAGTCATACAGGATGATGCCATAGACGCAGAAGGTGGTCTAGCCACAGACCAAGAAGGAAGATCTAACACAGTGAAGGAGGCCTAACAGTTGACCCTAATGCAGTCCTATCATGCCCTAGCCACAAGTGTTATCATGCCCTAGCTGAACGCAGCCATGCCCTAATCCTATACGTTGTTTTGAAAGGATTTGAGACAGCCCTTGGACGAAGCAAAAAGGGATGCCATAATCGCAGTCAAAAGAGGCTCCTAGCCGCAGCAAAACACAGATCATTGAAGGGAGATCTATCCACGTTTAGAGCAGCTTATATATGCAGCCTAAAGAGGCTCCTATACGCTTCCCAAACCTGCCCTAATCCGCTACCTCAAGAAAGCCCTATTCACAGTCTAGAGAGACCTAATCCAAGGTCATCCATCCACAGTCTAAAAACTCTATTTTGTTGTCCAAAAGCAAGGCCTAGCTGGAACAAGGAAAGGACTGGACAGCATGGAAATTTGAGGGCTATTTCAGGGGTCTGTTTAGAGGACAGTATTGGAGGAGGCTGAGACAAGGAGGGTTTGCTAGAAGGTACAACTACTGTTTGAGGGTGACAAGTCCATACATTAGGCCTGAATCTGCCCTAAAGGAACAGCGTGATAGCAACAGCTAGAAGGAATATTCAACGTGGAGAAATAAAGTTGCTCTGAAGCTATTCAGGAAGACAGTGAGGCTATTTAGGAGGGCAGAATTAGGAGAGCTTAGGATCATATCTTTTAGGTATCACTGGAGGATCAAGGATCATATTTGTGCTGCCTAGAAGCTACAGGAACACTGTGTGTCAAGCCGCAAGCTATGACACCACAGTCAAGGATTTGATGACTATTAGATAGCATTGTCTTGACTCTTGACATAATGAAGGCTACCCTATCTGTTGTTAATGCAGCAAATAGATAATTATGGGCATCATGATGAAGTGTAGTGCAGCATTGATAAATATATGCTACAATGAGATGCAGCATGATGGGCACAGTGAGGTTCAGTATGTGGCAGCACTGGTGGGTGCAGTATGATGACAAGGTACAGATTGATGATGCAACAGTATGATGTGTGCATCATGGTAATGAGGTCCAACATGATGATTGAGTGCAACACAGTGAGGTGCAGTACAGTGAGATGCAGTATAGTGAGGTGCAACACAGTGAGGAGCAGCATGGCAATGGAGTCACCTTGGATCAGTGGAAGCAGTATGCCTTCTACTGAGCTTAGATCAGCTACCTCATATGCTATCTTAGTAGAGAAGATCTCTGCTCTTAATTAGATAAGTCAATATGTTGACTTCTGATGTATATGTACCATCTCTCTCTGTGTTGAACTATTGAAGAACATATAAGAAGAATTGATCAAGGGTTTCCCGACATTGGGGTTTGTCCCTTGCTAGTGCCACATCTTATGTTCTCTTGTCTTGGCTTGTCTTCTGCAATTTATATTTATGTTCTATCTACAGTTTACTTTAATGTTGATGTGATTGCTAATCTGGAAAAGATATAGAGCTAACTATGAAAATTGAAATAAATTGTTCTAGCATAGAACATACCTAAATTTAACAATTCCACTACACTTGGTTTCTCAACATCATATTAGAGCTATGGTGAAGACAAGAGAAATAATGAAGAAGCCTTAAGTAGGGCTAAATCTAAGAAATCAAAGCAAAAGCCTAGTATGCAGAGAAGGTGTTCAGATCAAGGAATATTCCTACTTGCCATGGAAAGTATCATTTTAGTATCTTGGGAAGACCAAGGATTGCCCTGATTCAAGCATCCATGTGGAATCAAGGTAACAAGTTTGAATTTGTATTTGTATGACATATTAAAGGCATCTATAAGGTGATCCAATATCAGTGAAGGAAGTCAGTGATCCAATCTCTTGAAAAAGCAAACTATTTTCCGTCATCCATCTTTACGACCAAAACCTTTGTAATTCGTACCAAATGTAAAGAGTCGAATTCTATAAAGACTATGGTTCAGTTTTGATAACAAAAGTCTAGTTCTTGTGATCATAACCTAAGCAAGGAGGTCGAAGACCGTAATTTACTCCTATTATAAGAAATCTAAACTTTTGATGTCTGCACTTATAACAATGTGTCGAAATTTCTGTGATATATATCTTCATGGTGATGCAAGTCCCTCTGTAATGATGTGTATTCCAGTGGCATATTTCTCTGCACTAATGAGAGTTCTTGCAGTACCTTTCCTGTAATGAAACAAGCTTTCGGTGGCACCTATATCTCTGTGATGTACTAGGACTATACTGTAGTATATCTCCTTGAAAGAAGAATTATGACTCAAAGATCAGAGGCAAGCATCATGTTGGATAGAGTTGTCATTGATGTCAATATGACGACAAACCCTAGGTTCACCTATATCTTTGTGATGTACTAGGACTATACTGTAGTATATCTCCTTGAAAGAAGGATTATGACTCGAAGATCAGAGGCAAGCATCCTGTTGGATAGAGTTGTCACTGATGTCAATATGACGACAAACCCTAGGTTCATGAGTACATTGAGGAAACTCTAGATGATGGGACCCTAAGCCCTAAGCATAACTCTAGCCTGGTTGATTGATGAAACCCTAGATGCATATGCCAAATGCTTTAATAAAACCCTAAGTATATGCATTTGCTAAATGTGTGGATGAAACACCAAAATGTCCTATGCATGAATATATGCTAATAACAATGAAACCCTAGATAAGCCCTTGATAATTCATGACAAACCCTAATATACCCATGGACATTTGACAGAGCCATACACTATTATGCACTCCATGTTGGGTTATATTTGTCAAGCCTTCCAACAGACTCCTTTCCGACAACAAAACCTACAACTATTGTAACCCTATCAGTGTTGACAATATCGCTGATATTCGCAAATATCGCCAATATTCGCAAATATCGCGATATTTCTAAAATATCAACAATATCTCAGGAAAATATCACGCTACGACACAAAATATCGCCCAAGCACAGAAAAAAATTGTTGTCGCGGCTAGAAAAGGCCGATTTTTGTTCCATGAAGAGGACATGGATCACAACTTAGCATAAAATCACTTGTTAAAAAAAAGAAGAAGCAAGAAGCAGATAAAGTCATGGGGAGGTGTCTTTTCTAGAGCGACTTACCTCTAAGTATCACCAAAACCAATCCATTTTGGGAGCCAATGTGTGATGTTATTGCCGTTGTGGGCCCATGGTACAAAAGTACTACATATGAGGAGTTGCGGGGGGCAATTCTTCAAGAAGAAAAGCAAGACATCAACTCTAGATTGGCAGAGTTGAAAAAAACATGGGAAGTTACTGGATGCACAGTGATGTTTGATGGTTGGACAAATAGGAAGGGTAGGACCCTTCTAAATTTCTTGGTACATTGTCCTAAAGGTACCATGTTTATTAAATCAATGGATGCATCAGAAGATATCAAAGATGCAGAACGATATGTGAGTTGTTAGATGGGTTCATTTGGGAGATTGGTGTGCAGAATGTGGTACAAGTCATAACAGATAATGCAACTAATTATGTGTCTGTCGGCAAGATGCTTATGGAGAGGCATCGCACATTGTTCTAGACTCCGTGTGCAGCACATTGTCTCGATTCGTTGCTTGAGGATATGGGGAAACTATCCAACTAATTATGTGTTTGTCGGCAAGATGCTTATGGAGAGGCATCGCACATTGTTCTAGACTCTATGTGCAGCACATTGTCTCGATTCACTGCTTGAGGATATGGGGAAACTATCCTTCATCAAGGACGTGGTTGATATGGCTAGGAGCATCTGCAAGTTTATTTATAACCATGCTTTTGTTCTTAGCCTCATGAGGAAGTTCACTAGGAACAAGGAGTTGCAGCGTCCTGCGATCACACGTTTTGCCACAAACTTTATTACTCTTCAGTCTTTGCTTCGATGTCAATTCGAGTTGAAGCAAATGTTTGTGTCTGAAGACTAGCGTAATTGTAGATATAGTAGGAGACAGGACGGGAAAGCCATCGCAAAAATGGTGTACTCTGAGATGTTTTGGCATGGAGTAGAAGAAGCATGCTCAGTTAGTGAACCTATAGTAAAGGTTCTCAGATTGGTAGATGGGGAGAAGCCTACAATGGCTTATTTGTATGAGGCCATGGATAGGGCCAAGGAGGCCATGTGTTCTTATTATGCAGACAAGGGTTCTGCTGGCTTTGATAGGCATATGATGTTATGGGATGCGATTGATAGTCGGTGGACAAGGATGCTTCATCGACCCATTCATGCAGCAGCACTCTTCCTCAACCACACATTTTCATACAAATGTGGCTTTGATTTTGATGGCAAGGTGGTGGAAGGGCTCCATACCTGTATTCATAGGATGGTACATGATCTTGAGCTTCGTAGCAAAATCAATCGCGAGATACAATTTTATCGAGATTGTGTTGGCCTATTTGGCTTTGATGATGCTATTAGGGAAAGGACCCTCTTCATGACACGTAAGTGACAAGTCATCACTCATTAGAAATTAGAATTTTCAATTTAGAATTTCCTTACTTATAATTCTATTTTTTAAAAGTTCAATTATGTAACTTTTATTTGAAAGTTTAATTATGTTTTAATTTTTCAACTTTTTATTTCTTTATTTTGTTGTAGATATTTGGTGGCGAAGCTATGGTGCAAAGGCACCAAATTTGCAAAAGTTGGCCAAAAGAATCTTGAGTCAAACATGTAGCTCTTCAGGGTGTGAGCACAATTGGAGTGTATTTGAGCAAATACACGTAAAAAGCGCAACAAGTATAACATTGAGCTCCAGCCTTCAACTAAGCAATTACACTTATTGTAATTTTTAATTTTTAATTTATGACCTTCAAGTGTCAAGAGTCAAGACTCAAGACTCAATAGTTTTTTTGACACTCTTACAGGTTGGAGTTCGCACGCCTCAATGATTTAGTGTATGTGCATTACAACATCCAACTTCGAGTGAGGCAAATAGAAGAACCAATGGATCTAGATGCCATTTCCTTAGACAATATTGATGTATTGTCTCAATGGAGGGTGGAGTCTGAGGAGCCCATCTTGGAAGAGTCACCTTCATGGTTAGAGCCAGATGATCTATTAGAACAGGGGCAACAAAAGGAGGAGGAGCAGCACTTGAAGGAGCAGGAGAAAGAGGAGGAGGAGGACACTGTGGGAGCATCAGCATCAACACCATTTGTTATAGATATAGGAGAGCAGAGCTCCATACCTAGCACTCATTATTTGACATTAGGTGCAGAGGCAGGGCCAGGGCCTTCTACTACTAGGGCCAAGCCTGACAAACAGCCCATCATGTTTTCCCGTAAAACGGGGAGACGGCAGTGATTTCAGATAGATAGTTGCTAGTTTTATTTGTTTTGCTACATATAACTCATGATGATTGTATACTTTTATATATGTGATGTTATTTTTTATTGGTTCTCCACATTTGAGTCCTTGATTGGACAATTATCAGGGATCAACAGGATTTGGTATCGCCTTTGATGTATCATTTTTATTTGGCATCATATATATCAGTGCTTTCTTCATATTTATGTGCCAATGTGTTTATTTCATGTTGTTATTGCTTTATATGTTGAAAAAAATAAAAATGAATATATTATGCATTTTTTATGCTTGCCGATATTTTCGCCAATATTGCCAATAAGATGTTTTCTGGACCCTCGCCAATATTTTGCCGATACCGATATTTTCAACACTGGTTCTAAGTGTGTGACCACAATCAACTCTTATCACCATTCACATCTGCTTCATCGATCCAACACTTAGCCAAAGTCAGAAAACTTTCCAATAACTTAGACTCATCCAACCTTCCTAAACTATGTATTGCACAGTCTTAACCCTCTAGCTACAGCCCTGCCTCTTGACTCTACGCAGTCTCAGTGCCCAAGCCCTGACCTTGACCTCCAAAATTGCGCAATTTAGCCCTCCAACCTGGCCCCATCTGTGCATTGCACAGTCTCTGAGCTCAAGCCCAACTCTTGAACTCCTGAGCTGCGCAATTGCGCAATCACCATGTCTGCGCTGCCTCCCATAACTACTCAGTTGAATGGAACAGTGCAAAACCCTCAGCCCGACTCACTGAGTCCCAAAATTGCGAAATTTGCCTGCCCAATCCACCATGGACTGTACATTGCGCAGTCTCAAGGCTCAAGCTTCACCCTTGACTGCATGAGCTATCAAGAGTGATCTCCTATCTATTGGAGAAGTCATTGTTGAAAGGAAGTTCACTCTTATTGCTCTTGGAGGCCTTACAAGAGAATGGGATGTGTTCAACACTACCATCCTCAACAATGACAGGATTCTGGGATTTGATGAATTATTGGGTAGATCACTCAATAAGAAATAAGAATGATGGAAAGAGACAAGCCCTTAAATGGAAACAATCCTACCGCCTTCTCCGCTCATTCTAAGAGGAAGAACAATGTTGGTGAATCAAGGACAAAGGTTCAAGTCGGGATTCAAAGAAGGAAGAAAAGGAAGATGCTTCAATTGTGACAGGTTTGGCCACTTCGCTAGAGAGTGTCCTCACAAGAAGGATACTCCAAGAGATGATGATAACAATAACAACAACTACAATGCAATAGAAATCAAAGGAACAACAGGTTCAATATCAAAGGAAAGAGGAATGCTCTCGTTGCTCGAAATGGAAATAGTTGTCCTCCCAAGAAGTCGAAAAACTCTAGGTATGAAGAAGTTAATATTGTCAAGCAAAAAGAATTTTATTTGCCCTCACCACAGTCTCTCCTCCGAATACATTGGGCCATTGGTTGATTGATACTGGTGCCTCAAGGCACTTCACTCGATACAAGGAGGCCCTCTCAAACTTGGTTGAAAGGAAGACAAATATGGAGATTATACTTGGGGATAATGCCACTTATCCCATGGAAGGAATTGAGATTGTTACTCTTCACTTAAATCAAGGTCAAACCCTCCACTTACATGAAGTACTATATGTACCTGATCTGAAAAAGAACTTGGTCTCTATTTCTGCGATGGAAGATAAAAGGTTCATCAATGGGAAAGTTTGTGTTTGGCAAAAGAACCCAAGAGATGCATTCACTCTTGGATTCAGGGTTGAAGGTCTCTATCAAATTGGAGGAAGTCAATTGGGAGCAATGAATTGTGATACATCTGTGGATTTGGGGTAGCATCGGATGTGCTCCAACCATGAAATCTGGTGGAGAGATTTGGGCACGTGAGATCTCCAATACCCAGAAAGGGTTTGGGCAAATTCTAAACAAATTAGGAGATATTAAAATAATTAATATTTTTAATGGAGAATATACTTGGGGATAATGCCACTTATCCCATGAAAGGAAAATAAGATATTAATATGTATTAATATGAATTTGTGTTAGAATGGTCCAAAAGACATGGATCAAGCCAGATTTAATCTTAGCCGTTGATTAGGGACTTAATCTCAGTCATTGAGATGTCAACAGGAAAAGTATAAGAGGAGGCTTGAGGGTCACTTGGAAAATACACCAGAGTGATCAATCATTCTATTTTCTAGAGCGGGGTTTCCTAAGAAAGATAGAATCAGTGATCAAGAGAGCAGCTGAGGGGCATTGAGTACAGAGAAATAGAGAAGGCGGAGATTGTGCCAAGAGAGCAACGCAGCAGCCAAGGAGAGTGACGCAGAGCCAGCAAGGGCTCACACAAGGCCACGCAGAGGCAACCAAGTGCTGCACAGAGCACCAAAGAGACTAGCGTGTCTAACGCAAAGGCCCAGAAAGCTGACACAGGGCCAAGAGAGGCTGACGCAGGGCCAGCGTGAGACAAAGAGGAGCTGACGCAGTCCAAATTGGGCAGACGCTGGGGTTGCAGAGCAGTTTTGTGTTGAGGAGTTGCTAGAAGGATTTTCCAGGGTCTCAGCTAGGAGATTTCTCTCAAACTGTGAGGTATAGCTACTAAGGAAATTCTCTGTTGGGCAAGCCAGTTTCGGCACCCAAATTGTACTTTGATATTGCTTAATAAGAAAACCCTCAGATAGCTACACTGGTTTTCCCGCATTGGGTTTTTCCGGGGACATTGGTCCAAAAATAATGGTGTCATGTGGTGTGTTTGTTCTTGTTTCTTTTAGTTGTTGATCTGTAATATGTTGAGCATGCACTGGTGTTTATTTTCAATATTTACTTTGTAAATAACTTGTTAACGAAAAATAACAAGTAGGTAGGAATAAATCAGAAAAAGTGCATGAAGGGTTTCTAAACTAAATAAATTTAGAAACTTCAACATGGTATCAGAGGGTGATTGCAGATCACAGGAGGACTAAAAGACATTAGCCAAGCGAAGCAATAGCAGTAGAAAACAGTTGACCCGAGGTGACAGAAGTTGTTTCTAGCAACGCAGAAGCCAAGAAGTGTGATGCAGAACCAGCCAGAGCCACACAGAAGAAGTCGGGAGCTACGTAGAGCTACAGAGAGCTCAGCGTTGCTGATGCAGAAGGCCAGAGGGTTGACGCAAGGCATCCTAGGGCTGACGCAAACCCATCTGAGTGACGCAGAGCCAGCATGAGGTAGAGAGGGGCTGACGCAGATCACAGAGAGGCAGTTGCTGGAGTCTAGAAGGCTGCAGAAATATTGCAGAGTGGAGCTGGCGAGGTACTATAGTCAGAACAGTACCTGACAGAGCAGGGTTAGAGGAGTTGTTACCAAGGGTTTTTAGCCGAGGAACCTAGATCGGCAGTGCAGTTGCACAAGACGATCGGAGTAAGGGACATCTTGAAAAGAGGCAAAAGGATTTCCGGGAGGGAAATCAGGACTCAAAGGGAGTCCAGAAGAGAACTTCCAGAAGGGAAGTAAAGACCCAGAGGAGTCGAACAGAGAAATTCCAAGAGGGAAGTAGAAGAGCATCATGGCACTACACGGAGTAAGAGACTAGGATAGACTAGACAGAGCGTCGAACTTCGCAATATGGAAGGCCAGAATCTTATTCGTACTTGACAGGAATCGTGCCAAGAGCATCATCCTTGACGGGCTCAAGGACCATGTAGTACCACACATTGTCAAAAAGGAAACGGCGTATGAGATGTGGTAGGCCCTCAAGAAATTGTACCCGCATACTTCTGTGCAAAGAAGAATGTTACTAGAGAATTAGTTGAGGTTGTATCAGATGAAGAAGGGAGAACCAATTGACACCTTCCTCGGAGGACTGAATGAGATCCGAGATCAGTTGACTGCTATAGAAGCCACGCCAAATCAGGAATTGATGGTGAGGATAGCCCTGAATGTAGTCTCAGAAGATTGGAAGGTATTTCTCTAGAGTATACTGGGCAGAGGGACACTTCCACCTTGGGATGAGATGTGGGCTGCGCTTCACCAAGAAGAGATCAGACGGCAGTCGAAGACAGGTAACAGCAGCAAAGGGATCAAGGTCAAGCAGGAGGAGGAGGAGGATGTGGCCCTAACATCTGAGGGAAAGCAGGAAAAGCGAAAGAAGAAAGATCTCTCCAAGATCAAGTGCTTCCACTATGGGGAGATGGGTCATTATGTGACCCAGTGCCCAAGGAAGAAGAGTAAGGGAGTCTTCCGAGACTAAGGCAGCGCTAGCACGAGCAAAGAAGGAAGTTTTGACAGACGATGATTGTGCCATGAGTGCCCACGCACCACTTGAGCGGAAGTGGGGAGACATCAAGCTATAGTCAGGCGGACTACATGGGATGACAGGTAGGAGCCCTGGCGAGAAGTAGCAGGATTGGATGAGTGGGTAGAGACGGATGCGGATGGAGCGGCAAAGAGAGCTACAGTGCAGGAGCCCCAACACAACAAGAGCCACAGGAGTGTTGCACCAGTGCAGGAAGGCACAGCGAGGTGTGCAATGGTGCGAGATGCAGGGAGTTGTTGCAACAGCGCAAAGGTCAAAGAGAGGGAGCACTTGTCAGCGGCAAAGAGAGCTTCAGCATCAGTGGGTGTTTCTAGCCCAACAGGGAGGTCAGTTGGGAGATCAGTTACTTACTTCTCAGTGATTGAGTTGCAGTGCAGCAGTGGACAACACGATGCAGCACGATGAGAGGAGGTGCAATGTGGATGCAGTGTTGGGAGAAAGGACCAACAGCAGCACAAATGTAGAGGGAGTTGTCGTATAGATGCAACAATGGCAATGGCAGAACCATGGGTAGCAATACAGGAGGCAACAGTGCAGAGGATGTTGGGCAGGAAGGCCTAGCATCAACACAGGTACCGATGCCGGATGATCAAAGTCATACTCAGTGAGGAGTATTGTTAAAGCACAGTCCTCGCTAAGAGGGAGTTTTGATTTGGGGTAGCATCGGATGTACTCCAGCCACGAAATTTGGTGGAGAGGTTAGGGCACATGAGATCTCCAATACCCAGAAAGGGTTTGGGAAAATTCTAAATAGATAAGGAGATATTAAAATAATTAATATTTTTAATAGAGTCCCTAAGTCTAAACTTAGGGAAAATAAAATATTAATGTGTATTAATATGAATTTGCGTTAGAATGGTCCAAAAGACTTGAATCAAGCTAGATCTAATCTTAGTCGTTGATTAGGGACTTAATCTCGACCATTGAGATGTCAACAATAAAAGTATAAGAGGAGGCTTGAGGGTCACTTAGAATACACCAAAGTGAGCAATCATTCTATTCTCTAGAGCGGGGTTTGCTAAGAGATAGAATCAATAATCGGGAGAGCAGCTGAGGGGCATTGAGTACAGAGAAACAGAGAAGGCAGAGATTGTACTAGGAGAGAAGCGCAGCAGCCAAGGAGAGTGACGCAGAGCCAGCAAGGGCTCACGCAGAGGCAGCCAAGTGTTGCGCAGAGCACCAGAGAGACCAGCATGTCTGACGCAGAGGCCCAGAAAACTGACGCAGGGCCTCTTGGGACTAACGCTGGCCGAAAAAGACTAACGTAAGGCCAGCGTGAGATAGAGAGGGGCTGACGCAGTCCAGATTGTGCAAACGCTGGGGTTGTAGAGCAATTTTATGCTGAGGAGTTGCCAGAAGGATTTTCTGTGGTTTCATCCAGGAGATTTCTCTCAAACGGTGAGGTATAACTGCTAAGGAAATTCTCAGTTGGGTAGGCCAGTTTTGGCACCCAGATTGTACTCTGATATTGCCACCGATTTTCCCGCATTGGGTTTTTTCAGGGACATTGGTCCAAAAATAATGGTGTCATGTGGTATGTTTGTTCTTGTTTCTTTTAGTCGCTAATCTGTAATATGTTGAGCATGCACTGGTGTTTATTTTCAGTATTTACTTTGTAAATAACTTGTTAAAGAAAAATAAAAAGTAGGTAGGAATAAATCAGAAAAAGTGCATGAAGGGTTTCTAAACTAAGTAAATTTAAAAACTTCAACAACATCTCTTCAATCTGAATTATGGCACCGGAGATTTGCTCACCTTCATTTCAAAATCTTACCTGATGTAATGAAGATGGTCACAGGTATGCTCGAATTCAATTTAAATCATGAAGGCATTTGTCAAGGATGTGAAGTTGGAAACATACAAGGAGACCATTCCCCTCAAGTGAAACTCAAACCACCGATATTTCTTCAATTGGTCCATTCTAATCTATCAAGTATGTTGCCCGTGACATCTTTGGGTGGATATTTGTACTATGCTATTTTTGTGGATGACTTTTCTCGCAATGCATGGATCTATTTCTTAAACAAGGACAAAGTGTTCAAATGGTTTTATTCTTTCAAAGCCTTGGTCAAGAATCAAACATGGAAAAATATCAAAATATTGAGGATCGATAATGGGACCGAATATGAGTCAAATGAATTCAAAGACTATTGTAGAGAAGTTGGCATTAAGAGGGAGACCACTACCACATATACTCCTGAACAAAATGGTGTTGCCTAAAGGAAGAATCGTACTATCATAGAATCCACCTGTGCTATGCTACATGATCAAGGTCTTTCGAAGTTCTGATGGGGAGAAGCTGCTAACACTGCTATGTATGTCCAAAACAGATGCCCACATCAAGCTTTGGACTTCAAGACACCCGAAGATGTACTCATCGGTAAAAAACTTGATGTTTCTCATTTTAGAATTTTTGGTTGTCCCGTATATTTTCATGTGCCAAAAGTTAAAAGAAACAAACTAGATGCATCTACGAAGAAAGGAATGTTTGTGGGCTATAGTGAAACTTCAAAGGCATACAAGATCTATGTGCCTGGTCAAAGGGAAGTGGAATTAATTCATGATGTCACTTTCAATGAATATCTTGCTCTTCGAAAGATCCAAGATCTTCTTATCCCTAGGAAGGACAATGATGATGCTGATGCAGAAAAGTAGGATGAACCTTCGTTTGACGAACCGATGAACCGATGCCCGATGTGTAAGGTGTGAAAATTCAGTGACGTTGAATCCTACTACAGCGAACTGATGATATTTCTCTTATTTTCTAAATTCCTTAAACAAATTACTTGCAATTTTCTACGGAAAATATTGAAATACATACACTGCAGCCTACACAAAATAAAATACTATGGAAACTAAATACTGCACTGGAGATGAATAAACACATACTTATACACTTGCTTTTTTGGACAAATGTCCCTGGAACAACCCAATGTGGGAAAATCGGTGCAGTAGATGAGGGTTTTATTTATTATGCAATAGTAATCTAAGTACAAATAGTTAGATGCCCAAACTGGCAATCTGATACAGAGAAATACTGACAAGGAGATAGTGAGAAAAATCTCACATTGTTTGGTGATCCGAATCTGATCTAGGCTCTGGATGACTGGCCCCACACTAGCTCTGCGCGGAATCTGCGTCAACCTAGACAGATCAGCATCACACTCTCTGGAGTCTGCGTCACCTCTTCCTCAAATCTCCTGTTGTCTGGAACTTTGCTCCTCTAGCCCTCTGATCTCACACCCCGGCTTTTGGCTTCGGAATTCAACTTCCCAGGTGAATCTCTGACTCCCTCTACAGCTTTGTGCTACCTCTCTAAACCTATGTCTGTCTTCTCTGCCTTGCACTCACCGGATCTGGAAAAACTCTCCTCCGGTCTACTATCCCTGCCCCTCTCTCACTGCTTCGACTTTGCTAAGTCACTTCCGGCAACTCACACCTGCTACTCAGGAAATTGACCTCCCAACAAAATCGAACTGCATAAGTGTGTTCTCCAAGTGCCCATTGAATTCCTTATAATCTCTTATTGGAGCACCAATGGCCAAGATTAAAACATAATCAAGGGCTAAGATTAACCGGGAGTTGATCATCGTCTTCTTCTAGAAGATTCACACCTAATTTAATTAATACCCTTTAATTAACCAGATTTCCATGTTTAAACTTAGAGAACCATTTTAAAAAGTTAATTACTTTAATTAAACCATCTCTAGGTGGAATTTTCCCAAATGATTTTTGGGTATTGGAGAATGCATGTGTCTTAGCCTCTGCAAAATCTCGAGGCAAGAGCACATCCGATGCTACTAAAATCAACACTCTCTCTTAGCGAGGAATGTGCTCTAGTGTTGTAACTTGTTGAAGCATCACATTGTCTCTGCACCATCTCCTGTTGTGTTGTTGATGTCTAGCTCTACAGCTCACCAACTATTGCGCAACTCTGATATGAGTTGCATTTGTGCTTCTGCTGACCCTGCTGAACTGCAGTCAACTACTGCATCTGCACTGCAACCCTCTCTCCATATGTTGTTGCTACAACTCCAACATCTGCAACGGAAAAGCATCCAAAATACTGAACCAAAAGTGGTCAGTATGATGCATCCGTCATCCAAGTTCTGACTGTTGCTAGCCTCTACGCTGTCACTGAAGCCTCTGCGTTGCTGCTGACTCTGCTCTGTACCAACTGCACTGTTGTCAACTCTACTCTGCGTTGCTCAGTCTTTGACTTGCTACTAGCTACTGCATCTATCACTCTGGCACCTGACTGCACCAATTGTCACTGGTCCATCCTACTACTGCATGTCTTGGGCATAGCAAGGTATTGATTCATGAGGTGGACCTCCTCAAGAATCCTGCCCATCATGTAGCTCTCTGGGGCTACAACTCCAAATCACCCCACCTCACCCTTGGAGGCATCTTGGCAATCATGGCAAACTCTTCCTCCAGTTTGGAGGACAGCCTATCGATTTCTACGGACTGCTTCTCCTCCTTGTCCTTCTTTTTGAGAGGACAAGGAGTGTTGTAGTGGCCTAGCATGCCACACCTGAAGCACTTGATCTTTGAAATATCCTTCTTTCTTTTGCGTTGCTCCTGCTGCCCCTTTGATGCAAGGGCCATGTCCTCCTCTTCCTTCACCTGCTTTGTCCCACTGCTGCCACTACCATTGATGGTGGCCTTTACCAAATCATGCCTCATTTCCTCCTGTTGCAGATCAGCCCACACACGTTCCCAATCTCACAGTTTTTCTCTACCCGAGATGCTCTAAACAAATACTTGCCAATCTTCTGAAACGTTATTCAGCGCTAATTGTACAGACTTTGAGGGCTGGGATGTTGATCCTACTGAAGCCAACTAGTCCCGGGCATCCTGAAGCCTCGTAAGGAAGGAGTCCACTCACCCCCTTTTTGCATCCTCATGCATCTCAACTTCTTTAAGTATATCTTCCGCTGCTCAAAAGATCCTTCGTACAACGTAGCTAATGCTTCCCACATCTGTCGAGCAGTGTCCTTGCCAGCTATACCACATGATCTCGAACTCCATCAAGAATGATCCTCTTAGCTCTCGCCATATCAGCCTTGTACTTTTTGAGCGAATCTGCATCAGCGGGTACAACTACCACACTATCGACATAGGTTTTGAGATCATGCTCATCTAGAAGACAGGAGATCCTAGCCTTCCAAATGACATAGTTGGAGGCTCCTTCCAACCGATCTTGATCTCTTAACCCAGTTGATGCCATCTCTCCTGAAAAAGTCGAACTACTTCCTCTTTTGTTCTACGCAGTTGTTGCCCAGCTATTCGCACTCCCTCCTGGAGTGAGAAATCTGCACACAGCTATTGCTGCTCTGCTAAGAAAATTCGAACTTCTACCTAGAAACCCTCTGAGGAAGGAATTCCCTCAGTATGTGCTCTTCTCTCCCTCTGTCGCTATTCTGCCAACAACTGCTGCAAAATATTTGCATCCCAACTGAAGATCCGCTCTGCAATGAAAATACGTTGTTCCCTTCTGCCTCTAGAAAGCTTCAAGCTGGGGACCGCATTTCTCTATTGACTCACTCAGAGAAAACGATTTCTCCTCGAAACTTCGACCTCCTTGGCCTAAGGACTGCGCTACCTTTAAGGTTTTCAATTGTTGCCTCTGCAGTAATTTCGAATTCCCTCTTCCTTTTGCAATTGAGCTCTTCTACTCATGATATGTGCTCCGATACCATGTGAAAATTCGGTGACACTGAATCCTACTGCAACAAACTGGTGATATTTCTCCTATTTGTTAAATTACTTGTAGTTTTTTACGACAAATATTGAAATACATACACTACAGCCTACGCAAAATAAAATACTACGGAAACTAAATATTGCACTAGAGAGGAATAAACACACACATATACACTTGTTTTTTGGACAAGTGTCCCTAGAAAAACCCAAATGTGGGAAAATTGATGCAGCAGCTGAGGGTTTTACTTATTATGTAGTGGTAATCTGAGTACAAATCATTAGATGCCCAAACTGGCAATTTGATATAGAGAAATAATGACAAGGAGATAGTGAGAAAAATCTCATTGTCTAGTGATCCAAACCTAATCCAGGCTCTGGATGACTGGCCCCACGCTGGCTCTGTGCAGAATCTGCATCAACCTACGCAGATCTACATCACACTCTCTAGAGTCTATGTCGCCTCTTCCTCAGATCTCCTGTTGTCTAGAACTTCGCCCCTCTGGCCCCCGGTTTCAAACCCCTGCTTTTGGCTTTAGAATTCGACTTCCCAATTGAATCTCAAGCTCCCTTTGAAGTTTTTGGCTGCCTCTCTGTCTTCTTTGCTTTGCACTCCCTGGATCTGGAAAAACTCTCCTCCGGTCTATTATCCTTGCCCCTATCTCACTACTTCGACTTTGCTAAGTCACCTCTGGTAACTCACAACTGCTACTCAGGAAATCGAACTCCCAACAAAATCGAATTGCATAAGTGTGTTCTCCAAGTGTCCATCGAACTCCTTATAATATCTCGTTGCAACATCAACTGCCAAGATTAAAACATAATCAAGGGCTAAGATTAACTAGGAGTTGATCCTCGTCTTCTTCTAGAAGATTCACACCTGATTTAATTAATACCCTTTAATTAACCAGATTTCCTAAGTTTAGACTTAGGGAACCATTTTAAAAAGTTAATTATTTTAATTAAACCATCTCTAGGTGGAATTTTTCCAAACAATTTCTGGGCATTGGAGAATGCATGTGTCTTGGCCTCTCTTCAAAAACTTGAGGCAAGAGCACATCCGATGCTACAAAAATCAACAGAGGATTTGATGGATCCCATTGATCCACCTCCTAATGAGCCCTCTACTTCAACAAAAAGACCTTTGTGGCTCAAAGATACTCTTGAAGGTGCTGAGAAACATATTGCATCGAGGGGGACATTTTGTGAAAGCAAGAAGTCGAATAGGTACCAAAGGTACTTAGTTGCCATAAGTACTATTGTACAATATGAGCCTTGCACATTCGAAGAAGTCATGAAGAAACAAGTTTGGAAGGATGCGATGAACGCAGAGTATGAGTCGATCATGAAGAATGATGTATGGGATGTCGTTCCTAGACCTAAGAACAAGGTTGTGGTCACTTCAAAATGGCTCTACAAGATCAAACATGGAGTTGATGGGAAAGCTCAAAAGTTCAAGGTCAGATTTGTTGCTCGAGGCTTCTCTCGAAAGGAAAGAGTAGACTACGATGAGATATTTGCATCAGTTGCCTAATATACCATCATTCATTCAATTATAGCCCTTGTTGCCTTGCAAGGATGGAGCCTACACCAGATGGATGTCAAAAGTGCCTTCTTGCATGGTTCGCTTAAGGAGGAAGTATATGTGGAACAACCCGAGGGGTTCAAGGTTCAAGATTGTGAGACACATGTATGCAGGTTGAAGAAATCCCTCTATGGGTTGAAGCAAGCCGCTAAGGCTTGGTATGAGAGGATCGATAGCTATCTTATGAAGCTAGGATTTACAAGGAGTGATGTTGACCCAAACCTATACTTCAAGGTTGAAAAGGACAGAACTCTCATTCTGGTCCTTTATGTGGATGATCTCTTTCTGATAGGTGATGACCCTCTCATTCATCAATGCAAGAGGGAGTTGGCTTCTGAGTTCGTGATGAAGGACCTAAGACATGATGCATTATTTCTTAGTGCTGGAGATTTGGCAAAAGCCAAGTGAGATTTTCCTTTCTCAAGGAAAATACATTGTGAAGCTACTTGACAAATGTGGGATGGTGGATTGCAAGTCTGTGACTACTCCAATGGAACTCAACTTTAAGAAGCTATGTGGAAGTGTTGTTGGACCCAGATTAGCAAACCCTACTGAGTATTATCAACTTGTGGGGGCCCTGATGTTCTTGGTCAACTCCCGTCCTGACATATGCTTCACTATGAACACGTTGAGTCAATTTATGGTCGAGCCTCATCACATTCACTGGATTGTTGCTAAGAACACCTTGAGATATCTCCAGGAAACATTCCATTATGGACTGAGATACACTGCCAGAAACTTGAGGCTTCATGGATATTCAAATGTTGACTGGGTTGGCAGTGTGGTGGATCATAAGAGCACGTCAAGGTGTTGCTTCTCTTTGGGGTCTACTTCTATATCTTGGATGAGCAGGAAGCAGAAGATCATGGTGGTATCCAACACTTGCTCAAATAGCTCACTGAAGAACTTCCTCAACCAACCAACTTCATAATAGACCATACTCACAACAATGTATTCGGTCTCGTCGATGCTTAGTGCAATTGATTTGGACATAGGGCTTTGGGAGCTCTTGGGGGCTTGGAGAAATTCTTGGAGCTATGAGCAACCATAGGGTGAGTGGTTCACCTTCCCCTAGTGGTGCGCTAGATACAAAGTGAGTGGTTCACCTTCCACGGTGATACCCAATTACGGTTGACATGTGTGTAGGGTGAGTGGATCACCTTCCCCTACCCGTACATATGCATAGGATGAGTGGTTCACCTTCTCCTATGGCATATGAGTAGGATGAGTGGTTCACCTTCTCCTGTCGATGGCCCAACACACATCCTACCCATGGAGTCTGGGATTCATAGGAAGCACCCCTCATATGGCCAATGAGTTGGGAAAAGATGGTTAGGGACTATAGCACTACCAATGGACACATCATGTACTGTCGTACTCCCTATGACTACGATGCATGGTGTTCAACAACTTGATTTGGGATCAAGGACTAAATTTTGTTAGTGGAGAGTGGTATGATCTTATGACTCACCCTCGATCACTTCTTCATTATTACTTCATGGTTCAGCAGAGCAAGGCAGTGATGTCAAGGATGGTACAAGATGACAAGATGGCATGATGATGACAGACGGATTGGCAAGTGCAATTCTCTCTAGTTGGGAGGGTGTTAAAATTGGCAACTAGGGCCAAATTCCAACTTAGAACAGTTCATATCATGAAGATGAATATTGCATTGGATTCCTCTTTTCAAGAAGTCCAATTTTGATATAAAAATCATCTCATTCTGACAAGCAGAAATGGAATTTTGAATTTATTCTCTCTCATGCACAAATGGTCAAGGTTGGCCTCAGTGAAATGTAGGCTCATGAAGGGCAATGGATGTGTCTCCTCACCCTCAACAAAGTGTATAAATAGGAATGACCCCTCTCATTTGGACATCATTAATCTCATCACATATCTCTCTCTCTCCTCTCTTGATTGGTTCATACAACTTGGAGGCTTCCCTAGTTCGCATGTGTGAAAGGAGGGCAAATTTCAGGACTGTTTTGGAGGCCAAAAATTTCAGGAAACAGGACAGGGTTGGCTTGGTGACTTTGACTAGCGTTGACTTCGTTCTTGTGGGCAGAATTTCATTTTCTGAAGGCTGCTTTGATTAGCATGATTTTCAAGGTGATTGGGACAGTTTGACTGACTTGACTTCAGCCTTTGACAGCAGAAATTACAGCAGCATTTGACTGGGTTGACCTAACTGTTTTTGGGCTGACTTTGATCCTCTTGGAAGGCCGAATTCTTTTTCTGTTGACCAAGCTGCTTGGAGGACATTTTGGAGTTGCTTTGACCATCGTTGACTTCCTGGTTAGGGCTGTAGTTGACTGTTGTTGCCCGCTGATTTGATAGGACTGTTTTCGGCATGTAATTCTTATATTTGTACTCTCTCTCTCTGCCGAACTATTGAAGAATAATAAGAAGATTTGATCAAAGGGTTTCCCCACATTGGGGTTTGTACCTAGCATCCGCCATATATTGTCCTCTTGTCTTGGCTTGTATTCTGCACATGTTTTTATGTTCTATCTGCATTTACTATCAATGTGTTTAAGTTAATGTAATTGCTACTGAATCTAATTGGAAATTGTTATTGGGCTGATAAGGAACATTGAAGTAAATTGTGCTAAAGCATAGAACATACCATTGTTATCTAAATTTAACAATTGGAAACTCAATGACTTTTCCTCTTGTCTTGGCTTGTATTTTGCACATGTTTTTATGTTCTATCTGCATTTACTATCAATGTGTTTAAGTTAATGTGATTGCTACTGAATCTAATTGGAAATTGTCATTGGGCTGATAAGGAACATTGAAGTAAATTGTGCTAAAGCATAGAACATACCATTGTTATCTAAATTTAACAATTGGAAACTCAATGACTTGTTGGACAATCAACATAGGAAACTGTTTTACTTGTGAAGGAAAATATGTAAGCAAGATATTTACTCACAAATGAACAGATAATGACACTGGTTGATCAAACTCTATTATTTACAATCCTAAAAAAAATACAAAATGCAAGGCTAAAAAGGAGAGAAGGAAGACCATGAAATAAGAATAATAGTTCTTAAAAGTTGAAAAACATTAAAATTCAAGATTTGTGAATTTGTAAGACAAGCAAGCCATCAAATAAAGCAGGTATGTCCTTCTAGAAGTCTTCCATTGAAGAAAAACAGTTGTGTAAGTTGAAATAGAGCACT
The DNA here is from genome assembly GCA_000404065.3 of Pinus taeda. NCBI lineage: Eukaryota > Viridiplantae > Streptophyta > Pinopsida > Pinales > Pinaceae > Pinus > Pinus taeda. Next base: position 73,876 of record APFE031676468.1, on the reverse strand, counting down.
GGCAAGTCTCCCTGTCCATCACTGAATAGAAACTTAAATTGAGAAAATTGAAATCCTACAATATTCTTACACTGCAAATTTGAATAAACAACTGCGCCATATATATTGTTTTAACTTTTTTCACTTACATCTCAAAAGTCAAGACCAATTCTTTCTTAGAAAAAAATGGAAATATGAAGCACATCTGAAAATTTATTGTTCAAACATTTATTTATTTTTGTCTAGCAGACAAACTAGTACCTTTAAACGAGTGAATTCTTCATGTATTGCCGGATCAAGGAGCAACCTCCTTGCCTGTAGAAACAAGAGATGCATAAATCAGTTCACAAAAGCTATAAAATGCAATTACTTTCAATCCAAAACAGATGTAAGAAGGTATCTACAACTGAAAACAAGTATCAGCGTGCTAAATGAACAACAGTAACTTAGAAGCTGAAATAAAAGACAAACAGGGTAACAATCACTTCCTTGTAGACACAATAGGCCACATCAGAAAGTATTCAAGTCAGGCCAGTCAATGTTAAATTCTCACAAATCTCTGTTACTTTCAAGAAGCCTTTGAATGCTTGATCAAACAAAAAGATTTTCAAATGCACATGTATAAAGTTTACTTTCATTTGAAAATAAGATAATCAACAACAGAAGGACAAGCAGTGGAACAGGATAAGGAAATTTTGTCAATCATAATACCTTGACTACCAAAGCTATAAAATACATAGGTATTTACAAGTGACACTTTTAGTCACATGCTAGAAATGGAACAAGCATGAGGTTCATAAACTTCCTAACAAACCCTCAATTCTGTTGAGAAATTAAGGGCAAACTGAATTATTCAATTTCTCTTAATTATGATAGCTGCTTGAGATATTACTTCCTTAAGATTTTTCTTCTTTCTATTATTATCTTCAAACAGTTACCAAAACAAGAAGATTAAAATATACAAGTACACAAGTTATTGGCACCAAGCCAGGGCAAAAACCTCTCCAAAATCTGAGAGGAAAAACCCTTGAACTCTTTCCTATAGAATCTGTATTAACAAATTCCAAGACCTTTACAAAAGACACTAGAAAGCCTTCAACATCAAGATGAAAAACCTTCTGAAATGTACCCAAGCATAGAATCTCTTTCTGCAACTTTGCACTGTATGGTATGGCTGCACCAACGTGAAGACAGTCACCAAATGATGTCTAGATCAGCTTCATTTAGACTCCTTACACCTTCGCTTTTTATGCCAACTAAACAAGCATGAAACAGCTCCTTGAATTGAGCTCGATTCACTTCAATATATGCCGAAATGTATACTGTACAGGAGCAGCGAAAATATTACAGTCACCTTCGGATTGCGGAGGCACGTGCGAGGGGAAGAGAGGCTCTTCTAGCCTTTCCTATACTTCAATCTTCAAGAGACTAGATCTGCCTTATAAATTAAGGCTAGATCTATCATGAAACCTAACCAATACACCTTCGCAATGATGCCCTAGCTCAAAAACCAGACTTCCGCACGTGAGAAGACAATCTCAGGTGAGAGATTGTCTTCAAGGTGAGATCATAGTGGCCTATTTATAGGCTTGTATCCCCTTCTCCAAGCCGACGTGATCCCTTCTCTTAGGCTGACATTCCAAGCGGATACCATTTCTTTTGATTTTGGTGGGCATGAATTCAGTGGGTACATTTCGGTGGTTTTCATTTGATGATCTGGAAGGACTCTTTGACAATTATTGACATTACAAATGTAACAACTCATGGTTAAATAATAATAATAAAAATACAAAAATTACATTGTTACATCAATTGACATAATGAAGACGTAACCTAGTTACACTATTTTCAACAAATTCCCCATCGAAGAGTCAAAATCAAGGAGTGTATTCCCCATATCTTCCTCTTCAATGTCAACATTTTCATTGATAGGCTCAGAAAGATCCACAGATTGGTCTTAACTTTCTTCACAATTTTCAAGAAGTGAACAACCAGCAGAAATATGTCACATGCATCCTGTCTATGAGGATGCCTGCAAGATCTACAGTAGATCCCTTGAGAAAATCATTCTCCCAAGCAATGGCACCATCAATATTATTATTCACAATGATCCCTTGAGAAAATCAATCTGAAGGGGGGCCAAGAACATTTGGAATTGGTGCCCTTGCCACCAACAACAAATCTCTCACTTCGGAGTTAGTACACGTTAAACCCAAAGTCGGTGGGGGTGGGGGGCAAAGGTTTATCCCTACTCAGATTAAACTCTACAAACTGATCTTCTGAAATTACCAAACAAATTATCACAAAATTTTAAGTATTAAATCTTTTCTTTTTTTTGCGACGTTGCCAAGGCCAGATGGACAATGCAGAATGGCATAATATAGAAAATCAGCAAGGTAAACTTGAATCAAACCTTGCTAATTAAAATCCCTGCACAAGCAAAGAGAGCATTCCACTTTGAATGAACTCTCAGCAATGAAAACTCTTCTTAATTGAGACAAAACTTTTTCCCATTAATTAAGGTTTCAAAGACTCAAAATACATAGTTCCAATACAATTTTGGATCAAACCTACCCCCAGGAGCCAGAGAGAACTTGGCCGAAGGGTCACTACTCAAGACCTTATTGAACTATGAAAAAGGCTTTACTGAAGCCATGTAGACCTCTGAATTTAGATTTAATTAAAAAAAGAACAGTGGTAAGTTTGAGGGTGCATGATGAAGGGAAATAAGCAACTGGTAGTTTGAATAGCTTCCATCCACTCCTTTATATCCTTGAAGATATGCTAAAAAGTTCTCTCCTCCAAATTTGATATTCAATTTGCAAAAGCAGATGAGTTTCTTTTCTGAAAACATCAGCTTCTAAAATATTAACCCTCATACAATAATAGCATGTTATTTTCAAAAATAGCCACAATGTCCTTTAAAAAAGAGAACTAAATTTCTAAAAATAGGAAAATCATTTTCAATAAATAGCCAAAGCACCCTCTCCAAAAATATCAGTATGTTTTTCAAAAATAGCCACCTTCATGGTTAGCAGCCTTCTTTTCTAAAAATAGGAGCTCTCATAATTAGCATGTTCTAAAAGTATCAACAACTCGTCCAACACTAGAAGTATCCAAAAATAGGAACTTCTGAAAACAGAAGTATGATTTTCTAAAAATAGCCATGTCCACAAACAGCACTTCTAAAAGTATAAGTGTCTGAAAATAGAAATATATTGGTGAAAGTGCTTGGCATCATCTTAAAACCACATCTTTGGATATCTCATACCAAGTATTGGTCAGGTGACAACAGGTTGTATCCACTTCTCATGCCCTCTAGACCAGGTTGTCTGTGTAATTTGACTTTATCAATGTTCTACCTGAAAAATGGCACAATTGTATCCAAGTAGTGATTTGAAGATTTTCTCTAAAGACATTAAGAATCTGTGCACCAAGGCCATCAGCACACTCAAAACAACAAAACTGTTTTTTTCAACATGTTTGGTTGCACTTTGGGTTCCCTGGATTGATTGTTTCTGATCAAAATTTCCAATTTCGCAACCAGTTTTGGTGGACTTTGCAGAAAGTGTTGTACTATCAATTTAAATTTTCGTTTTGGATTTCTTTTCATCTACAGATTGTGAAATGTAAGTTGTTTAAGTGGGTACCCTTTTTAATCAATGTCAATCTAAAAAGAAATGAGATATCGATCTTCATGTAATACAGCACAAGTTACAATGAGGAACTTATGTGTCTAATGACCACTCACTATTTGAGGTATGTTATGGTTTTCAATCACTTGCACCTTATGAGAGCGTAGTGACTCTTCCAACCCCTTACACTGTTTGTGAGAAAATGAACCAGTCAAAGTCTTTGCATTTGTTGATCACTTGGCAGGGTAACATTTCAAATTCAAAGGCATACACTCGTGGAAAAAGGCCAGAAACAACCCCTTTTCAGAATGTACATCAGGTTCCATATTACTTTCAATTGGTTACAAATTCTGCTTGTATTTCTAATTTTACACACAAATATTTAGTAACATCATCATAAATGTAAGCCCTTGCATTATGGCTTTATACCATCATACCTGCTATGGGAGATAATGCTTTTTAACTTAAGTTGCCAGCTCGATTAAGTATCCATAATATTGAAAATGTGAACAACAACATCCTGATGAAAAAAGTGCTACTAGTCCATCCAATGGGCATAATTCCTTATTTTCAGACTCCTCTTCCTACAGATATACGTAAGTAACCCAAACTTGGACAACAAGAAGCAAGAAGACAACTATGTGCCTGGCTCATCAAAGGAGCTCTATATTTGCAGGCTAAAAGAGTCTTTTCTTGGCATCATTTGAACAACATTTTTACCATCTAAAAGAGATATTGGATACAATTTCCTGTTAAGAAAGGCAAAAGCAATGAAAAATATAGCATGAAATTTAAATGTAATAATGTGATGTAACATGTAATAATATCTTATGTTAGCAAGGAATCTAAGATTAAATGTTAGGTGTCTCAACATTAGTCGCTGTTACCCACCAAAAAGTGAGTAAACTCATAAGAGAAAAACTCTCCTTTCGACAGCCAGCCAGCCAGCAAGCATTCATTTGCTAGATACATCATTATATGCCATATTCATCTGACATTTGTACCATTCAAACCCCTCTCACCATCCAGCGTTCAAGTGGATCACCATTCGGCAAGTACTATAACCATTTTGCAATCATGTGCTTTTACTTGATGTTTTTGGGCATTCTAACATGGATTAAGGAGTGATCTGGGTGATTGACCAATCTTGATTGCAAGCATGTTCTCTCGCTTAACCAGGGAGGTTAGTTTTTGACGCTAGTCTAGTGAGACATTATCTGAGGCCTTGTGGTTATAAGAGGGGCACTACTTGGGAGACTTGTATTCATGTAGCATGTCCATAACTTTCCCCATACTTACCATTTTCCAACATTCCCTAGATTTCAACTCCATTCCTCGGGCTTGTAGTCATCAGTTCATTGGGATTTGCTTCTCTCTTATCCTCATCCACTGCAGCAACTGATTTACTTTTCCTACTTATTCCACCATAAGTTATTCATGAAATCACTTCAATAAACATTAAAATAAATACTGCTGCAGATATCACATCGTAATACAAAAACAAACATATGCCCAAGAATTAACACATTGACACAAATATTTTGGACTAATGTCCCAAGAAAAACCCAATGTGGGAAAACCGGTGCAGCAAGGGAGGATTTTATTATTCAGCAATTTTCTAGTACAACAAGGTGCCAAACTGGCTTACCCATAGATAAACAAATTCTCCAACACGTCTTTTGAACCCAACGTCAGCCCTGCTGACCTCTACGTGAGCCAAAACCCTCTGCGTTCAAGCTGTTGAGACTCTGCACAACCTCTCTGGCCTTCTACGTCACTCCTGCAGCCTTTGCGTGGATGACGCAGGCCCTGCTGGCTTTGCGCAGTCTCTGTTGCCTTTGCATAGCTCCCTCTGGCCATGCGTCTGCCTCTTCTACCTCTGCGTTGATCTCCCATCTCTTTGTTTTGTACTTATTGCCTCCTGACTGCTCACCAGACCACTGGTTCAATTTCTCAGCTAACCCTCCTCCAAAAATTGAACTCACTGGTCTCCCTCAGTGTATTCTCCAAGTTGCCTTGCATGGCTCCCTCTGGCCCTGCGTCTGCCTCTTCTGCCTCTGCGTTGATCTCCCGTCTCTTTGTTTTGTACTTATTGCCTCCTGACTGCTCACCAGACCACTGGTTCAATTTCTCAGCTAACCCTCCTCCAAAAATTGAACTCACTGGTCTCCCTCAGTGTATTCTCCAAGTGACCCTCAAGCCTCCTCTTATACTTTTCTCGTTGACAAATCAACGGTCGAGATTAAGTCCCTAATCAATGGCTAAGATTAGATCTGGCTTGATCCATGACTTTTGGACCATTTTAACACAGTTTCATATTAATTCACATTAATATTTTATTTTCCCTAAGTTTAGACTTAGGGATTACATTAAAAATATTAATTATTTTAATATTTCCCAAACTGTTTAGAATCTGCCCAAACCCTTTCTGGATGTTGGAGATCTCATGTGCTTTAGCCTCTCCACCAAGTTTCGTGGCTAGACCACATCCAATGCTACCCCAAATCAACACTCCTCTTAGCGAGGACTGTCCTTTGCCAATACTCCTCACTGAGCATCACCCTGATCATCCGGCATCAATTCCTGTCCTGATGCTAAGCTTTCTTGCCCAACATCCTCTGCCACTGTTACATCTATACGACAACTCCCTCTGCATCTGTGCTATTGTTGGTCCTTTCTCCCAACACTGCATCTGCATGGCAACTCCGTCTTCATTCATACACTCATATCTACTTTTGAAAGGGGTTCTTTACCATCCCCATATTTTCCCTGAAGTAGTCAAATTTTGACTTTCCAAGGGCCTTGGTGAGGATATCTGCCACCTGTTCTCCTATAGCAGTGTAGCTCAACTGTACAGCTCCTCGTTGGACATAGTCTCTGACAAAATGACACCGGATAAAAATATGCTTCGACCTATCATGAAACATTGGATTCTCAAAGAGATCGATGCAACTCTGATTATCGCACATGATCCTGGTCGCCTCCATATTTCTTCTGAATAGGTTCACTAGCAGTTTTCTAAGCCATAAGACCTCACACGAAGCTGTGCTTGCTGCCATATATTCTGCCTCAGATGAGCTCAGGGCCACGGACTTTTGTTTCCTACTGCACCAAGAGGTCATTCCTAATCCAATGTTGAAATAATACCCAGAGGTACTTTTTCGATCCACTAAACTTCCTGCCCAATCTGCATCAGTAAATCCACTCAACTTGATATCCTTCCCCTTGATGTACAAGAGCCCATAATCAACTGTTCCCTGTAAATACCTGAGAACGTGTTTGGCTGCTGCCCAGTGTGCCCTCTTTGGTTCCACCATGAATTTATTGAGGGTGTTGATAGTGTAGCAAATATCTGGCCTGGTATTGACCAGATACATCAGGGACCCTATGAGCTGCCAATATAGGGTGGGATCGACATCCTTGTCTTTTGATGCATCAATCTTCTTCAAGTTGGTGATCATTGGCATAGCCATAGGTCTACAATCCCCCATCCCGAATCTTTTCAGGATTTCTGTAGCATACCTTCCTTGCCCAAGGAAGATTTCTCCTTTCTACTGCCAAACTTCCAACCCTGGGAAGCAGTGCATTTCGTCCCAGATCCTTCATGTCGAATTCTGTGGTTAGATTCTTCTTGCAGTCCTCAATGAGTCTGGATGATCCTACCAGAAAGAGATCATCCACATATAATACTAAGATAAGCAGCTCGTTCTTTACGACCAGATAGTAGAGATCCGGATCCACGTCACTCTTGACAAACCCCATCTTCTGCAAGTAGCCATCTACTGGACCATACCATTCTCTTGGTGCCTACTTCGCCCATACAAGGCTTTCTTCAGTTTGCATACATGAGACTTATTCTCATGAGTTTCAAAGCACTCTAATTGTTTAATGTATACCTCTTCTTCTATTACCCCGTTCAGAAATGTCGTCTTGACATCCATCAATGGATCTCCCATCCCATCTAGGCTGCAAGAGATATCACGGTCCTAATAGATGTATACCTGACTACCGAGGCGAAGGTTTCCTCGTAGCCAATCCCTTCCTTTTGAGCATACCCCTTAGCCACAAACCTGGCCTTGTATTTCTCAACATTGTTGTCCGCAGCTTATTTGATCTTGTAGACCCATCTCGAACCTACCACAGATCTGTCTTGAGGTCTTGACACCACCTCCCAGACATCGTTCACCATTATGGAGTTATACTCCTCTACCATCGCATCTAGCCAGACCTAATGCTGAGCTGCCTCCTTGAAACTGGCAAGCTCTCCATCCTGAGCTACTAACGCCTGATATCTGTCTGGTTGTTTTCGCTCCCTCTTACTGTTCCTTGTCTCACTAATAAAGTTCTCTGCATCACGCAGAATCTCACGAAGTTCCCTGCTAGTTCTTCCTCTGCCAACAGGTGCTTCTGTTCGCTCCTCCTCATCCTAAGAATCTTCCTGACCTGAGGAAGAATTCTTCACTTCTGTTGGTTGAAGAGGCATGACCAATGGATCCTCTTTTGACTGCTCCTCGGAAGGCATTTCACGAGATCTTCCGAAAGCTCTGTCCTCCATGAACTTTCTATCTCATCGTACTACTACCTTCCTTCTCCCTGGAAAATAGATTCTGTATGCCTTAGCGTTCTCGCTATATCCCACCAGATATCCCTTTTCCGCAGTCTGATCCAACTTCTTCCTCTTTTCTTCGGGTATGTGGCAATATGCTAAACTCCCAAATATCCTGAAAGGACTGACTTCAGGTGTCTTTCCAGTGAAGACTTTCTCTAGAGTAACCCTGCCCAATGCCCAATGAGGAGTCCTGTTCTAAACATAGACAGTTGTGTTGCATGCTTTCGACCACAGGAATTTTGGCATATCCTGATCATACAGCATAGCCCTAGTTGCTTCTACAATAGTCTTGTTCTTTCTTTCTGCTACCCCATTTTGCTCCCGATTGTAGGGAGTTGTCCACTCCCTTCTGATGCCCTCCTTAGCACAATAATCAATGAAGTCCTTATCGACATACTCCACCATTATCTGAGTGCAAAACTTTTATTTTCTTCCCAGTTAGATTCTCCACCAGAGCCTTGAACTCCTTGAATCGACAGAAAACCTCATCCTTGGTTTTCAGAAAATAAATCCAAGTTTTCCTCGAGGGGTCATCAATGAAGGTAAGGAAATACTCTGCACCACTGAGAGCTTTGACAGACATAGGTACGTAGATATCGGAGTGTATCAGTCCTAGTACACTGTTGGCCCTGTGTTTGCTCCTAGGAAATGTTTCCTTGGCATACTTTCCTAGAACGCATCCTCTGCATACATCATCTCGTTCCGTACTCAAATCCGGAACTCCTGTTATAGTGCTCCTGAGAATTCTCAGAGCTCCATGGTGCAAGTGACCCATCCTTCTGTGCCATAGTTCGTTCAAGTCCTTGTCCCCATGACTGCCTATTAGTGCCATTGTTGATTCTAATTGTATTCTATACAACTGATTACTTTTGATCCCGATATGCACTTTCTTTTTCCATGTTTGACGTCTACCTTTTCCTTGATGAAGTAGACGTCATAGCCCTTGCCTTGTAGTTGTGACACGGAAAGTAAGTTCATCCCCAATCCTGGTACATGCAGTACATTTGTGGCATGGAACCGCTCTCCCGATTTTGTCTGAAAACTATGGTACCCTTCCCTACTGGAGTACACTTTGCCTTGTTCCCCATGGTGCTCTGAAAGTTCATCTTCTCTTCTCGATATTATGAGAAACACTCTCTAATTCCTGTCATATGCCACGAGGCTCCACTGTCTATATACCATACTTCTAATGATGCAGCACTAGTCATGCACGCCACTTCTTCTTCCAGCCTAGAAGCCAACATAGAGAAATCGAAATCTCTCTCTTGTGCAATCTTCTGAAAATTTGTGTGAGTCCCCTGAGGTGGATGCCTCTACATCATGGTCTCGACCCACAACTAACTTTCCCTTTCTATCTCTAATTACTTGCTCTAATACCATGTGAAAATTCTATCACTGCAGCAACTGATTTACTTTTCCTACTTATTCCACCATAAGTTATTCATGAAATCACTTCAATAAACATTAAAATAAATATTGCTGAGATATCACACCGTAATACAGAAACAAACATATGCACAAGAATCAGCACATTGACCCGGATATTTTGGACTAATGTCCCCGGAAAAACCCAATGTGGGAAAACTGGTGCAGCAAGGGAGGATTTTATTATTCAACAATTTTCTAGTACAACAGGGGGCCAAACTAGCTTACCCATAGATAGACAAATTCTCAAGCACTTCTTCTGAACCTAGCGTCAGCCCTGTTGACCTCTACGTGGCCTGAAACCCTCTGCGTTCAACCTGTTGAGACTCTGCGCAACCTCTGTGGCCTTCTGCATCACTCTTGCAGCCTTTGCGTGCATGACGCAGGCCCTGCTGGCTCTGCGCAGTCTCTATTGCCTCTGCGTGGCTCCCTCTGGCCCTGCATCTGCCTCTTCTGCCTCTGCGCTGATCTCCAACCTCTTTGTTATGTACTTGCTGCCTTCTGACTACTCACTAGACGACTGGTTCAATTTCTCCGCTAACCCTGCTCCAAAAATTGCACTGACTGGTTTCCCTCAGTGTATTCTCCAAGTGACCCTCAAGCCTCCTCTTATACTTTTCTCATTGACAAATCAATGGTCAAGATTAAGTCCCTAATCAACGGCTAAGATTAGATCTGGCTTGATCCATGACTTTTGGACCATTCTAACACAGTTTCATATTGATTAACATTAATATTTTATTTTCCTAAGTTTAGACTTGGGGATTACATTAAAAATATTAATCATTTTAATATTTCTCAAACTGTTTAGAATCTACTGAAACCCTTCCCGGGTATTGGATATCTCATGTGCTTAGCCTCTCCACCAAGTTTCATGGCTAGAGCACATCCGATGCTACCCCAAATCAACACACTTCATATTGAGAGGGTTTTACCAGGTGGTTCTTCACACAACAGCAAAGGCCCTTGAGGGCACATTATATCTCTCCACTAAATAGCATGCCCGGTGTTTTACACTTTTAGGATAGTAACAACCTTGCAAATGCAAAGTTGCCCCTCCAAAGAGAGGGTTGGGCACCTTGACGATTCTAGTTAATGATTGACACCTCAAAGCACTTGTAACATGCTAAAACACTGAGCTCCTCTAGCTTGTTGTTGGATATTCTTGAGATTGTACTTAGCAAAACCAGCATACCCCTAGGCTGGCCTTGAGACTATTTGATGGCAATTACTTGATACGAACTACAAATGATGTTGGCCATATCCAAGATGACAAGGGAGGGCTTCTATGTTGAGAAATCTAGGGCATGAATACTTAAAAGATCTTTCTACCTGATAATTGCTTGTGATATATTTTTATTTCTTAGCTTATGGTCTTTTCTTCATTATGTTATTATTGTGTTCTTTTCATCAAGACAATTACCAATATGCACATATTGTTTTATCATAGGGAGGACATATTATTGGAATATGTCATACTAACATAAACCCTCCTTCTAGATCAATAGGTATTCTTCCTCTTTTCTTGTGTCCTTCTACAAATGATTCCCCTGACAATCAAAACCTTCTTTGTGTCCTTCCATCTACCTTATTTTGTTCACCTTAGCTCTGATCCCATGTTGAAGAATGTGATAGGGAAACTATTAATTCAATTTCTCCTTAAACTTAATAATTGCTAGTGAATTTTAGTTATATTCTTATGTTTCTTTATTATATTTTCTTCATTAAACAATTATCAAGTGCAAAAGCAATAAAAATAATGGACTAAAAAATTAGGCTCCAAGCCAGGGAAAACCCAAAAAATCTATTCTCTTCTTATAGAATCTGCTTCAAATAAGAAAACGAAGACCCAAACCTCAAGACCAAAGCCTCCTCCAGCACCAAGTCAACCCTCAAAGAAGCCCTTCCAATTAGGTTAAAGTCCAACCAAGTGAACAAGAGTCAGACCCTTCCAAAATTGCACCACCAGAATTGCACCAAACTCAGAATTTCAATCCCCAACTTCAATATTTTGGACTTGTATTAGGTATGCAACTTCAACCTCTATAGAAGCTCAAGATTTTTGCATGTGTGACAAAAAACTAAGGCAAACCTTTAGCAAAAACTTGATTTTCCTTTCTTCTTGCTTCAACTTCTTTTTCCTTGCCTTTCTTGACTTCCTTCTTAGCTTTCGCACCACAAATCGAAATTCTTGATTACAGATTGAATTGGATCCCAAACAAGGTCGAATAACTTCTATTTATACTCATTTGTGGATGATCCAGAGATCAAAAATAGCCTCAAAAATTAAAGTTCTTAGAATTTCCCGAAACTAGTGTCAAGTCATAGTATTCGTCGTCCTGATTCCAACAATTCTTGAATCGCCTCAATCCGGCGCCTTATGAAGAAGCTATGAAGTTCTAAAGTTTTTGACCAACAACAAAATAAATTTGCGGATGCGCTGACTGGGTTGTTGACTCGGTGGTCTATACTGTTGACTGGGTGTACAGAGGGCCAACCAAGGATTTTGTTCCTCTCCTGCGTTGCAATCAATGTTGTCTTTGCCAGAGATCATTTCGCCATTCACACTGCTCAAGTGTACTCCTACACTTAGCTTCTCCAGCATGTTGTTGCATTTCTTGCTTGAATTCTGTCATTGCAGCATTAAATCAAAGAATGGACTTCGTTCACTCACCCATTATTGTTGCATTAAACACGAGGACGAGCACCTAAGTGTTCCCATGTTGAGACATAAATCCTCAAAAAACTTGCACACTCCAATAAGGATCTTGTTCTTTCTGTGAATAAATCTTGTCCCTAAGAGTCTGATTTTCATTCAATTCAATGAGGTGTACACAAGAGATCATAGGTAGCTTACTTCAACTCAACACAGACCCAACACTCTTCTCTGAAAATCGTGGTCCTCATCGCCCTTAACTCAATGATCTTGACAATCACTATTTATTCCAGCAACCAACTCTCCTAAACACATTTACTCTTAGCTTCTAAGTCATTCATCCTTCATACAACTTTGTGTTGCAATATCGAAGCCACTCATTTCATAACTTTTATTAAGGTGACATTACGAAATCGTGATATTCTAATTGGCCTTCAGCGCATTTTTCTTCACCCCTTATTGTTTTACATCATAGGACCGAGGTTTATGTCATCCCTATGTTAGTATGTCCTTATTGTTAATATGCACATATTGGTTTATCATAGGGAGGACCGAAATTAAGTGACCGAGGTTTATGTTATGTTAACATGACATATTTTCAGATAGGGAGGACATATTCCAATAAAGGAATGTACTCATTCCTACAAAAGGAATGCACCTAAGCTCCCTCTTGGCTTAGGAATTTCCAAGTTTCTTAAGTAAGAAACTTCTTTTCAGTCTCCCTTTTAACTAGGGACCTATCGCAGCTCCTCATGTGGAGATAATGGAACAACCAAATGCTTGAAGAGCTCCTTCCTTTGATGTCATGAATTTATTCTTCGTCATGGAGTCTTCATCTTTTGGGACTTCTTCATGGGGCACAGGCCATCGATCACTTTCATTCATGAGTCAATCATGTCCTCATTCCTTTCATCAGAAAGTGATTCATCAATTTTTCCATCTGGCTTTGCTTCATGTCATGTTGCTCTCTTCATGCCATACTTTCCGAAAGGATCTTACATCCTTCTATATGGTTTTTCCTGGAAGTCATTCATAGATCTTCCCTTTGGCAGTCCTACATAAGCCCATCCAGATATTAGATCAAAAATAAGAAATGAACACTTAAATCAAAATTACCTTTGTGATGGTCTTTCATCATGACATCTTCATGTCCGTATCAACATCCTGCATACATGTTGACAAATCTCCCAAAGATATCCATTGTCAAAGGGTCTCTATCTTTTTCCGACTTCCATCAGAGTCTTCATGTCTTTCCGGGAGATATTCTCGTCAAATCTTCTTAGTCTCGAATGTTGAATGCCCTTTACCATTGTTGCATATCTCATGATCTCTTCCTCCTTTTTCCTCACACACTTCATTCCCAAGGGCTTCCAATCAGAGATCCTCAAATGTAGTCAACTCCTTCATGCTCCATATGAGAACATATTATGTTGATTTCATCTAGTGTGACCTATGCCTTTCTGCAACTTCCAGAGAAGGAGATCCTCGTTTTCTTTGATCATGTTTCCCAAGATGGAAATATTGATCCATATTATCTGCAACCATATGACATGACTTTCATAATAACCTATGTAAGCATACATACCTCATATTTCTTTTGGGGCATCTAGACTTCATGTAGCAGCTTACTTTGAACGAAAGAGTTTTATCCTTTAGACCAGCTTCATTGTTATGGCATCATACCATTAACCCTTGAATCCCATAAGTTGGAATTCTTGATGAAACATTTGCTTCTTTCTAGATAGGTGAATCCTTTGATAAGGATTCCATCAGAGAAACCTAAGGGTCTTTCATATCCTCACCCAGCAGATGTTTCCTTATTGTATGATGATCCTATGATGACCTCTACTTCTTTCTATAATTATCACTTGAGACTTCAATGAGGTTTCCAAGGGCTCTTATTCTTTGTAATCAATAGAATTTATTCCAGACATTCTTTTTGCTTCCCATATCAAGAGCTCTTGCTTCTAATGCTTCTATCACAATGTTATTTTTTTTTAATCAAATGCATCCTATCTTATTTACATTGCTTCTTATCTAAAAATTACAAGTGAAAAGTACCTTCTAGTGAAGAATATCATCTCAGTCATAGTAGAGATCTTTACTTCCTCCTTCTTAAGCTTCTTTGTCTCAAGTTCATTTACTTCCTCAGTAATATGGGCTTCTTCCCTATCCCTCTTGCCCTTATTACGTTTAGGACAATCTCTTCTATAGTGCCCAAGTTCTTGACAACCATAGCATCTTACCTTATCCATGTTCCTCCTTTTCTTTTGAGGACCAAACTTTCCAAATTTCCCTTTTATTTTTGTCACTAATTGATCCCGTTTATCTTATCTTTTGTCACTTTCTTTCTTTAACCTGTCTTCTTCTGCCTTGCACAGAGACCATAATTTGATGAATGGGATAGCTTCCTCTTCTTTAGTAGATATGAGGTTACCTTGTTCATTAGTCAATGCATTTAGAATAACGGAGATCATTTCTTTATCAGATACCATCTCTCCTAGATCCTGCAATTTGACTTTTTATTTGAGATGCTTTTGAAAGGCATGAAGATATCCCTTCATCCTTTGACACCTTCAATTTATATAGATCAGATCTAAGTGATATGATCTTTTCTATCGTGCTTTCAGAGAAAATTTCTAATAGCTGATCATATATCTCTTTAGATGTCTCCAGCGTGGCTACATAGGAAATGAGAGGATTTTTTATAGATTCCTTAAGAATATTTTGAGCCTTTAGATCCCTTTCCATGTATTCAGATAATGCTAGTTCTTCCGATGGCTTGGAGACCTTTCGACGGACATGATCAATGACTTCATTTACTTCGAGGACTATGTCTATGCTTCTTTCCATTCAAGGAAGTTTGATATCCCAACCAGCTTATGGTTCTCCTTGAAACATGAAATCATTTTTACTAGATTAGATTATAAGAATAAGGTACTTACTTGTGAAGATAGAATCTTCAACTTGATAATGATGACGAACTTGTGGCTTCAGATGATCCTTTTAAGAAGGTTTTTACTTCGACGAGGGAAGATTGCCTTCTGTAGGATGATCTTCTTTCAAATGAGATCCTTGCTTCAATAAAGAGAAGATTGCCTTTCGATCTAACCTTCCTTGGTTTTGAAGAGCTTCCACTCCTTTGATGATGTATGAGTGATGATCTTGGACGTGCTTCTAGGGTTTCGATCTTTCTTCCTGCTTCCTTCTTGAAGATAATTTCAAGACTCTTGTTAGAGTATATTTCTTCAATCTAGGGTTTTGGTATGATGAAGATCTTGATTTCTTGCTTAGTGTTCTTTGACTTGCTTTGATCCTTCTTTGGAGCTCGATTCTTGTATGTCTACTTGCTTGAATGCCCCTTCTTGACTTCAACACCTTACCTCCGTACCCATGTTGAGAAATCTAGGGCATGAATAGTTAAAACCCGATCAAAATTCTTCTTCTAGATCTTCAATTGATGAGTACCAAGACCATGACAAAGACCCCTGACTCTAGTATTCTCCCAAGAACCTTGTCACTAACCTTGATGCTCTGCCCTTTCCCTTTCTCGACTTTCTTCTTGATCTCAAATTGCTCCCCTCAGCTCCTTCTAGAGAAACTCGGTCTCTATGATCTTAATCTCTAGCTCGGTTACCCAGAACAAGTATCCCAGAAGAATCCTTCCTTCGTTGACCCCAGAAGTAACTCTCCTTCGCTAACCCCATAAGAAACTTCTCCTTCACTTGCCCAAAAGAAACTCTTCTTCGCTTGCCCAAAAGAAACCTTCTTATCACTTCTTAGCACTTCTTTTTTGTGGCTTCTTCTTTGTACTTCTTCTTCACCAAATGCTTGTCAAGTTACTTACCTCTAAGTGAGGCGAGTGTGGCTATTTATACACTTCATTCCATGTCCTTTAGGCCGACATGGCCGAATTTTTCTAGAAAGTTCTTCCATCGTTGTAGGCTGACTTGAAGAGGATAAGTGACAAGGTCTTGGAGGATACCTTACATAGACAAGTTTGACCTTTTACAAAGTGTAACATGACTCTATCATTTAGGACTAGATGACAAATAATTCCTAAAGACTCTCAATGGGATTCTTGACTCAAAAACAAAATCTCTTGCTCATGAAACCCATGAAGCAAGTCAATGAAATAATTTTATTTTTCTTCTTTACATCTCATTCCATAAAATCATAATTGCATGTCATTATAAAGACCAAACCTAGTTAGACTTTTCAACATTCTACTCACATTTAGAGCCCAAATGTTGGAGACAAAATGATGCCATGTCGCCTATCCAGCCCTTGAGAGGAGGACGTAGAGCACCCAAAGCATGGTTTCGACACGTGGAGGCATTTTGAGGCACTTCTTAAGGTCTTCCATCAAGACTCTACATTGATTATGATGATGGGACATCTCACTAGCCCATTACATGCACTTTATTAGCATTTATGGCCCAAGAATGGGATGAGATCATGCTTATGGAGGATATCAACACAAACGTATGGAATTTAATGGTATTATTTTGTTGTTTTGAGCAAGGGGACTGGCTTGTAACCCCATTTCTTGTCAAACACTCAACATCAAACTTGTGTATAGGGGCTTGTAGGTTAATTTTATTTTGCAAAAGTGAGAGATAGACCTCATATAAATAAAGGATCCCTCGCTATTATTCATCATCACTTGAGATTTCAGCCCTCTTGATTTAGCATTGTTTTTTTTGCTACTTGTGGAGATGTGATGTTTATGAACCATTTGTTATTAGAGATTCTCTTTTGTATTGGCGATGTCCTTTTGGGATTGAAAGGTGCTCTTTTTTAAGAAAAAATTTCAAGTTTATTGATGATTTTTCAGTATTTTCCATGTAAATGAATTAATGCTACGTTTATTATTGATCCATGACTAAAAGCATATTATTTAATGGAAATCTTGGTTAAATTTTGCATGTTGAATATTTTTTCCCTTGAAATTCATAGAACTCCTAACGTGAATCTTCTATTTTATTTCCCCCTCACAAAAAAGATAGCTAGCATTTCATGAAGTGGAAAATATATTCTCCCCCTGGCTTATTAAAGTTTGCATGTTGAATATTTTTTCCTTGAAATTCATAGAACTCCTAATGTGCGTCTTCTATTTAATTTCTCCCCTCATAAAAAAGATAGCTAGCATTTCATGAAGTGGAAAATATATTCGCCTCTCGCTCCCCCACCGCCCTCGGCTTACTCCAATCAATTGTTTTCTTCCTTTAAAATTTTCCCTAAGACTCCATCACCCAAGTAAGATTAGGCATTGGCAAGTTTTTTGTTGCTCAAAGATCTTCAAAAACCTAAATATTTTTCCATTTTCATTCTCTCTGTTACCAACCAAAAGTGGGTGACCCTATAGGAGGAAATTTTCTCCCAACATCTCTTCAACTGGCCAACCAAAAACCCCGAATAGCCACTAGTAGTTAATGACAATGTGTCGTTCATATCTCTGCCACTTGCATCAGTCATATGTTTCCTCGCCCATCTTCAAAGAGCAAATGTTGGAAGGTTGTATTCTGATCAAAAGGTGTGTTATTCATTTTGCAATCAGGCGCTCATGCTTGTTTGTATTTGGACATTTGGAATGGATTAATAGGAAACCTGGAAGAAGAAAGGGTTTTGACCGTCATCTTGTTCCCTCACATAAAATGAGGGGTTAATTTTCAACCCTAGTCTAGTGGGACCTCTCCTAATGGCCCAATGGGTATAGGAGGGGCACTACTTGGAAAACCTCGACTGAGATAGTGTAGCCTCACCTCTCCCTATTTACTTTCCATCTTACATTATAAGCCCTTATTCCACCTCCACTCTTCAGGTTCAATTGTCCATGGTTTTATTGTGATTTAGCACAACCCTTCCCCATCCACATCCCTAAGTCAGGCCTGGAAATTTTTCCCGAAAGGTTTATGCAGCTAAAAGAACAAGAAATAACATAAGATGGCCACACAAGAAAAAGAAAAGAATGTTAAAAAAAAATGCAAAAGATGGTTGGGACATACAAATTAGCACATGGGCAAAAGCCAACCATGAGCTCTACCTCATGTTAATTTTTGTAGGAGCTTCATTGTTCTTTGCTTTCATAATTGCATTTACATTCTTCTTATTCATTCATATTTCCCTGATAACATCTTTAGCAACATTTACAATTATATAGAAAGAACAACTAAGCAGTAGATATATAAAAGGAAGAAAAGCATGCACATATAGAAACACCAGGATTGGTCAAAGACTAGGGCAAAACCCCACAAGGGGAAAACCCAGAATTCAATTCTTCTTCTATTAGATTGTCATCGAAAGTTCAATCAAAGAGGTATAATATACAAATTTCAATAGACTACCCATGGCTATGACTTGTTGACAACTTCGTTTGTGAACAAGT
This sequence comes from Pinus taeda, assembly GCA_000404065.3. Classification (NCBI taxonomy): domain Eukaryota; kingdom Viridiplantae; phylum Streptophyta; class Pinopsida; order Pinales; family Pinaceae; genus Pinus; species Pinus taeda. Next base: position 55,184 of record APFE031676468.1, on the reverse strand, counting down.
CTTATCACCAAAATTTCCATACAATACCAACATCTGCCAAAATACCTTAACTGTCTCTAGACTGCAAGGACGCCATATGCCAATACTTCTTCTAATGCAGACAGTATATACGAGTACTTGATGATTAGGGTTTTTTTTTAAGATAGGGTCTTTGCATATTACTTGAAGAAGCCAAGGAAAATGTTGCTTGTTGTCGCACAAAGTGTACAGGCATGGTGAGACAACAACTCAGGTCAAGGGTTATCACTTTGATCCCCGACCTCTTCGTTCCAGCTATCTCCCAACAGCGGGCTATGGGGGATAGTCCCTATGGAAGATGAAAATGAAGGGCAAGTTGGAAACCAACGAGTCTGGGAGACACAATTGAATGGCCTAGCCACTTGATTGATTTAGCAAGATTTATAGATTAGATTAGATTTAAATGTGAGACCAGTGCCTTATGGAGTCAATTTCTTGCTTTATATCGATTAGAGACCAAGTAACTGGATGAACAATCGCAGCTTAAATGAATGACTATCCTATATGCTATGTCAATCCTAAGACCTAGGTGTGATGCAAAAAGCTTGGTTGCTTTTAGTTAAATTCCTATTCTAGGTGATTCCTTCCTCTTAACTATTTTGGAAATAGTCTCTCGAGTAGGTTGTGGGATGGAAGCCAATGAGAAGCAAGCAAAGGCTTGATTAACGATACCTCCACCTGTGTTCCAACCACCCGATGCCTCCGGTGTTGTAGAGACTATGGCTTTAACGACTGCAAGGTCATCGTATTAACCACTAAAGAGGGTCTAAGTTCCTCAAGCTAAATTGAGAAAGGTTGGCCCTAAATATCTATCAAGCAAGTTTATGCTTGGAGGTAAGTTATTAATGCAACTAGACTTAGAATGCAATGCAAGATGGATTGAGTGATTCTTAAGGCGAAATTGTTTAAGTTACTTAAGTACTTAATTATGACTTGATCTTGAGTTACACCACCAAGTACTTATCAATTAGATTACAATCTTAACCACAAGAAAATGTGCCAAGTAACTAAGTGTCAAATAAATATCCATAGTATATGTTGATTTTTGGTAGCATCGGATGTGCTCTAGCCATGAAAATTGGTGGAGAGGCTAAGGCACATGAGATCTCCAAGACCCAAAATCGTTTGGAGAAATTCCACCCGGATGAAGAGATATTAAAATAATTAATATTTTTTATGAGACCCTAAGTCTAAACTCAGGAAAATTAAAATATTAATGTGTATTAATATAATATGGATGTGAAAGTTCTAAATAACGAGGATCAAGCCAGATCTAATCTTAGTCGTTGATTAGGGACTTAATATCAACCGTTGAATCATCAACAGGAAAAGTATAGTAAGAGGCTTGAGGGTCAGTTGGAAAAACACCAAGAGAGATCAGTCAATTCGATTTTATGGGCGAGGTTTGCTAAGGAAATCGAACAAGTGATCATTTGCAGTGAGGGGCAGCTCAGCAGGAGGCCGAGGAATACATATCACCAAGGCAGCAGAGTTTTTAGATAGGAGGAATGACCTGTTATAGAGTTTTAGTGAACCCAACATTTCGAACTACCAAGTGAGTCCATCATCAAGGGATGCGTCAATAGATATTCTTCAGACGAATTCTGATGCGTTGTCCATCGAAAGAGGCAGCACAAAGCCTAGGAAGGTTGACGCAAAGGCAGCAAGGGTTGATGCAGAGGCTAAGGAGACCAGAGCAGAGCACGCAAAGGGCCAAAGGAGTTGACGCAAAGGCCATAGAGGCTAACGCAGTTGACGCAGAGGGCTTCAAAGGCTGCGCTGAGGTGATTTAGTGAGACAGACTGAGAGTTGATTGGTTGACACAAAGCCACAGAGGGTGACACGGTCCCAAAGAGGGTGACGCAGTTCCAGAAAGCGTGTGGAGCAACTTCACTGTCCAACACAAGGAATAATCGAAGTCACTATGGGATCGTTCATCCAGTTGCTGATCAGTCGGAATATCTGTCTCCGGATAGAGGTATCACTGCCAAGGATATTCTTTGAAGGGTGAGCCATTTATGGCACCCACGGTCCCAAAGAGGGTGACGCAGTTCCAGAAAGCGTGTGGAGCAACTTCGCTGTCCAACACAAGGAATAATCGGAGTCACTATGGGATCGTTCATCCAGTTGCTGATCAGTCAGAATATCTGTCTCCGGATAGAGGTATCACTGCCAAGGATATTCTTTGAAGGGTGAGCCATTTATGGCACCCTAGTTGTATTCAAAATCTGCTTAATAATAAAACCCTCTATATGTTGCACCGATTTTCCCGCATTGGGTTTTCCGAGGACGACTATCCAAAAATAACGGTGTCCCTTGTGTTGTCTCAATTTATTTCAGTTGTTGATTTGTATATTTGTGAAGGTTGCGTTTGTGTTTGCTTCGATATTTATGAATGTAAATAACTTGTTGATGTAAAGAACAAGCAGGAGATAGTAAACCAGAAAATGCAGTAGGGGTTTCTGATGTGTTAGATTCAGAAATTTTCACAATATACAATTATTCAACAGCTATGAGATCTACTCAAATTTTGTAATAACTTGTTCAATGATAATTGAAGCACTTAGAATAATTTAACCAATGCTTAACAAGATGCCAATGATTATTGTCACAAGATTATCAATGCTCTTGCTTCGATTAGAAGCTTTAAAGATACTTCAAAGGGATAAATGCCAAAAATACTCAATCATTCAAGATATGCTTGATTAGATTAAAACACATAGAATCTTGAAACCAATGATCCTTAATGCAAGGTGCCAATGACAACTACTAGAGCCAATCAAGATATTCAAATGATGATTTCTCAACAAAGCTATTACTTCAACAATTAGCCTCAAGACATGCCAATATGATAAAGATTCACAATAACCACAAACAAATGATGCCAAAAATGGACAAGAGCTATTATGCAATGATTCCTTTTGAGATTGGAGTGCTATAGTGAGTGAAATTATTAGATGAAATCTTATGAAAACTTTATCAAACTCACAACCACAAATACGTAAGTGCATTTGAAACAATTAGAAATCAACTTGCTTACAAAACCATGGAAATTATGATCTAAAGAGCAAGAATAAGGAAATTTCTTAAAGTTACTTATGCCCCAATCACATTCAAATGAGCAATTATTAAACCCTTTAGGACAGCAGTGTGTAAAATCACTTTAGATCCATTTTAGAGACAAGAACCCAAATGAAATTATGATATCTTAGCCTTCTTAAGATGGTCATATCACTGTTATATCAGACACTTGTGACAATCAGCAATGACACAAAGAACAAGCCCAATTAAGAGTTACCCAGTTTATGAAACAATTAGCTAATGAACTCTAAGCAATTTTCAAATGATTTGAGGGCATTTAAATTCAATTTTACCATTGTTGTGAATGTATTCAGAGAGATGTAGCAAATAGTGAGCAAAAATGAGGGTTAGAGACCAAACCCTTAGGCCTTAGGCCTAGAAGAATATTGTCCAAAATTATCCTATTGCTAGAACACCTGCAAACAACAATTCTTGAGCCAAAAATCACTACAAAACCCACCAATCTTCAATCCTGAAATCAAGATAACCGACAGACATCGAAAGAGGGAAAATGAGGGTCAAGATGCGGCAATGCTATGCCCTAGAGGGCTAGCGCTGGGGTGGAGGAGGGTTCCAAGGCCTACGTAGGCCTGCGGCTAGGGTAGGCAAGGCCCTAAGAACCTGTCGCAAGCCTAAAAAGGTTACGTCTAAGGGAGCAGACCCCACAAGGGTTTGCCACAAGCCCAAAGAGGTTGCGGCTAACGGATAGAGGGTCGAGGAAGGGCTAGAAGAGGTCGTAAAGGAAGGATAATGAGAGAAGGAAGAGGAGGGCAGGCGAAGGCAGAAAAGGGAGGACAAAGGGCTGGATGGAGGCAGGGGAAGCCCATTAGGGCCTGCGGCAAGTCCTTAGAGGCCCTAATTGGCCCATAGCAACCCCTAAAGGGTTGTCGCCTAGCTCCAAGAATAAGGTCGAGGCCTTAGAGGGTCACGACCATGCCTAGAAAGGCCCAAAAACACCCACGACCAAGGGAGAAAGGCTGACACAGAGGCAAAGAGGAGGACGTTAGGCCTAGAGGCCTCAAAAAAATTGAAACCCCTGCCCAAAAATAGAATTTGCTTCAGATCTTTAATTTCATTGCAAATTCTTCAATAGTTGGCCCTGCAAAAAAATTTAGAGGCTAGATCTGACCCTCAAGGGCCTAGATCTAGCTCTAATCCAGCAAATCTTCTTGAGAATCATCTGCACAAATAAATTTAAAAGTGCCCAAAACCCCAATATATACAAAAAATTCAAAAATCTCAAGACCCCAAACCCAGCTACAAAACAAGGGTAAGAAGATTAAATTATTTACAAAATATACAACTGTACAATGTTTAGGAATATTTTTGAAAAATAGAAATTTTATAAACCTTGATAATGGCTACATGTATTTCAAAAAATAAATGTTAAACCACAGCCTTAGCAAAGTTAGAAAATCACATAAAATATTTAGAATCCAAACATTGTCAGCCTGTACCCACAGTTCGTGAACTTGGAGCCCAAGGGTCGAGGAACTTGCAAACTCTATATATTTTCTCAAGAAGAAACTGTTAAAAACATATAATGAATCGGATCACCTAAGATAAGCCCAAAACTTACCAACAGAATGTTCCTATCATCTACAAATGATAAAGTGATTTAATTAATATTTGAAGTATAATACAAAAATGCACATACCACAAATCAGTGAGACAAAGGCACCATGAACTGCACCCCAAAGTCTTTTATTATGATGATCAAAACGTTCCCAACAGAATAGTGTCTTTACACCAACTTTTACAAAGTTACATCAGATCAGAAGTCAAGATCAAGATGAAAAATAGAAGCAAAATGCCTTCTATTTATAGAGAAATTCCTCCAAGTGGAAATAGCAGCTAGTTGGCTTGATCCCCTTCAAAATAATCTCGACAATTGATAAATCTTTGATCACCATTTCATCTCCACCGTCAAAAATAATTATTCCTGAGGAATTTTTGAATTTTTCATTAAAACCATTTTCATTAGCTCAAAAATAGTTATTTTAAGCTAATTTCCCCAAAAATTTAGCTTTGACTTAAGCACCAAGGTCAAGGGTCCAATTTTTCTTGAAATTTTCAATATTCCCTTGGTGGGGGCCTCCAAAAATTAATGTCTATTAGACCCACGAATTTTTCAACTTAGAGAAGTAGTTAATTTCTCTAACATTTTAATTTTTTACTCAATATAATTAATTTTCTAGTTTAGGATTTTATTTTATTTTACCAAAAAGGGTCCAATTCTTCTTGAAATTTTCAATATTCCCTTGGGAGGGGACCTCCAAAAATTAATTTCTTTTAGACCCACGAATTTTTCAACTTGGATAATTTAATTTCTCTAACATTTTAATTTTTTACTCAAAATAATTAATTTTCTAGCTTAGGATTTTATTTTATTTTGCCAGAAAAATTAATTAATTGACTTATGAAGGGATTAATTATTTTTTCGACCCTCTAATATTTTAGCAACAATATCTAAGTATAAGGGACCATGCACTAAAATATTTTTTACACAAGATTTTACAAAATCAATTCTCAAAGTGGAAACACCTATTCGTTATAAACCCTCAAATAATTACCCAATTCTACGACACAATACAATCTAGTAAACCAAGTGATTAGTAATAAAATAATTTAGTCAATTAGCTTAAATTATTCCCTAATCACTTTTACAAAAGACTCGACTAAAACACTAGGACTCACCTAAAACCTTGATGATAAATTCCACCCTAGCTTTGGGTTGAGGCTAGAGGGAAAAACTTTGTCAATCATTCATGTTTAGAAACACAAATGAATCAGTGAGATGAAAAACCTCCTAGGATGAAATTCGTCATCAAAATCACAGGTTTACCTAGGTTGTTACATAAATAAAACAGTTGTACTGACATCATTTACATTATAATTTTGTAGAATGGGTTTCCAATGACAATGAACATAGAACAAACTGCTAGCTAATGACTCTGACCTTGAAGAAAACCTTGGAAGTCTTTGGATCCTACTTCCTTGGAATGTTGAAAAAATGAGTGCAACATTGCCATACATGACTGTTATGCCAAGTGTAATGATTCAACTATAATGACACAATTGTAATACCAAGTGTAGTGCCCATTGAAGTGCTAAATTGTAGAGCTAATCGTAATACCGAACATAACTACAAAACCAATATAACTGATGCCAACTGTCATACGTACTGAGATACAACTGTTGTTTAAGGTCACGGCAATAAGATCATAACTTACTTGAATCGAGATTATTGTACCAGAACTACAGAGCCTAGGAACTGTTCCCAGAACTCTAACATACGCCACTATGAAATAACAAGATCTAGCTTGACATAAATGCGAACTCCATATCAAATGTAACCATATAAAATTGTGCGATGCTAAGAGCGAAGCCATATGGAGAGAAGTTGTGCAATCCCATATATAGAGAAGTTGTGTGATGCCATATATAGGCAGAGTGATGCCATCCAAAACAAAGCATGATCATATGTTATACACAGCGAGATCATCTGATGTGGTATCGATCCATTATAGCAAGACAGAGATACAAGAGCATAGGTATATGCGATGGAAGGTCCATTGAGATCATGACATAGATATGAAGTGATTCATCAAACTATTATATGTGTTATAATTCGATCCTTGAAGATATGAATGTCGACAGTCGTGTATGAGTGTGAGAGCGAAATTCAAACTCTAGAAAAATGTCCCCCTCGTCACCTAAATTGAAATAGAGATGAAACCTCAAATTGTTGCCTTGTGAAAAACCTAAAGAACTCTTCCATAAACATCAAAACCTTAGAGCAATAATCCAAGCGAAGGTTGCAGAAAAAGATACCCAAGTGAAGATTGCAGAAAAATACCCAAGCAAAGATTTCAAACTGAATTCACACACCTTCTTGAGGATCACCCCAATGGGGTATTTATAGTGTTTTGTTATTTATGAAGGGTCGAAACTTTTGGATGGGTCGACATGAATCCATTAAAGTCGACTTGGACATCACAATCAAATTCATTTTAATAATGTTTTTGAAATCAAGAGATGGATAGGGAATTTCTCCCTAACTGCCAAAATTAACACTCCCTCTCAGCTAGGGAGGAATTTTCATTAACATCATAAGCCTCATCTAGAATATCCATCATAGGGGAATCTCGAGTGAACATGTTTTCAATCATAAGATAGACAAACAGTTGTATCATTAATAGGACCAACGTCATATATCCATAACCACATCAATAAGACATTTATCTCATCATATCTCAACATAACTCGATCATCAACTAAACAAGAAGAAGAATCAACAAGGGGGAGCTTTTGGCTTCTACCCTATATCAAGAATCATTATTGAGGAACTCAACATAGTCATCATCAGAACATATCTCATTTCGGTTCATCTCCATCTGTTGAACAATCTCGAATCTAAAGAAGAAGAAGAATATGACATCATAGGAGAACCTAGCTCAATCCACAACAACATCAAGGAGCCTTACTCAACCTGGAACCACAATGGGGAGCCCAACTCAACCCGAAACATCTGCTAGTGGGGAGATCAATGCTACTACCCTGGAATCTAATGAAAATGAGGAAGGTCATATGGGACATTCTCACCTCATGTCTGCAACAATGGGGAAGGTCCTATGGGACATTCTTACCCCAAGTCTTCGCATATAGGGGAGCAACCGGCTACCACCCTATATCCAAAGACAATGAGTGAGATCAAACCTACCCTAATGTGTAGGGATCACACTCTATCCCAAAGTCCCTAACAATAGGTGAGATCAACATATCGAAGGTAAGGATCGCACTTTACCCTATTCTACCTGATCTTCCCATCTTGACCCTTAAGAGTCAGATGGTAGAACACATGCATCCACCAACTTGGGTGAGATCCACCTATTGCAAGCGGTAGGGATCACACTCTATCCCAAGTCCCTCATCCCATTGGCCAGATGGGGAGGTTATCCCACAAAGTGGGCAAGATGCTCTCTGGGGCATACTCTAACTAGGGGAGATCCCAGATCTCTAGACACCCTATCGGTCAGAGATCTCTCATCTCCAAAGGGGGAAGAGCAATGCTCAGTGTTCTCGATTAGCTCAGACCCCTGTTCGAAAGGGTCATCTCAACTAGTCCAAGCTGCAGTTTGAAGTCCAAAGTCTTCCCTGCTCATCCATTAGTCATGATGGCGCCTGACGGCAGAAGATCAATGTGCCCATATCAAACACCATATTCACAACAACTGACCGAAGAGCTCAGTCATTGTTCAAAGTTGTAGTTCTCATTTTACTGACCATACAAGACATTAAATCAAACATTATGTTAGAGAAAATACATGTAATAAAACAAAGAATACCATATTCATCCTTACTCCCTCTCACATAGGAAGGCAGCAACCACAAGCCAAGGCTTGTCTAATACAGCAACATTATCTCAATTCATGAAGATGTCTTTATTCCAGCTATATATGTGCATATAATCAAACTTTATCTAGCTCAGGGTGCATGCTACAACATAAGGATCCATTTTGTTAATCATTATGGTATTCATCAAATCTAACAAGAATAATTCAGCAATGCAATGCAGCATGCCATGATTGTAACAAGACATTTCCATACGAGAAGTGGATCCTGAACCAGTCTTGTCATCAAAAATTGTTAGCTCATAAAAAAATTACATACTTTTGATACCATCAAATGTTTATTAATCTAAGTCCATCAAGGCTTGTTTCAATCCGAAATGAAAGGTCTCTTGTTTATCCACTAATAATAGATGTTGGGATCTTTATCAACGGTCACATCCTCTGAATGGGAAGCCTCTTCAACAGTTAATCAAAACATCAATTTGTCTCACATCTTACTGTCATCCATCAACAAATGTCAGATCAAAGAGTTAAACTATATTTTGTTCTCATGAATATATATACCATAGTCATGACAGGTCATCATCAGCTATTCTGTGTCATCAATCATTCATCAAGGAATGCATATGAATCAGTAACAATATCAAATCATTTCCAAATCCAAACAGTGTTCATAATCAAGAAAGTCCTTTGCTATACTTGTTGGGAGGATTCAACAGACAACTCCATCTGAGACTGATGAGATAAGACATTCATGTCAAATGTAAAACTACTCATAAAACCATACCTTTACTCCATCAGATATTTATCAGCGTCAATATGTAATCATGAGTCTCTTGCTCATTTTCTTCAAAACCAGGAGGTGGCTTCAAAAAGGGTTTCATCCTCAGTTATGAGCATCAGTAACCAACAATGTATGTAAGGTTTCTATCATGATCCTTTCATTCTGGAGAGGAAATCAAGGAGACATTAAGTCCTTTTCGAAGGTCAAAGATTTTTCCTTTTCTTCAAGAGCCATTCCAATCCTGCTATACTATCTTATTCCATAAACTAATTGTAACACAATGATCTAGTCAACTATCCAAGCTCTATTATAACTGGACCAACATCTGAGCACTATAATGACTATAAGGATCCAGTGTATGGAAATTTATAGAGTTTGCACGCTGTAAATTATGGGCAGTAATTGAAACACACTTAGACTTATCGTAGTCCAAACTGAGCCAGATATGTTTTAACATGTTGATCCTCATCAATTTGCACGATCAATGAGGCACTACAATACAATATCAAGGGTATATTATTCCTGCACATTGTATCCCATATACCCACGACCCAAACAATTGTAGATTCAATTCAGTCATACCATGGATAATCTCAACAATATAGATCTCGGCCTCTTGTAGCATTAGAAGATTTTGACAATATACCTTTTGTTGTCGCACAGAGTGTCTAAGGACCGCGACAACGCTCAGACCGGGGGCTATCACCCTGATCCCTGATCTCTCTGTTTAAGTCGTCTCCCTATAGCTGGCTAAGGGGGGTAGACCCTATGGGATAAAAGGGAACCAGTTGTGAATCAGCCGGTTCGGGAGACACAGCGAAGCAATCGAATACTTGATTAAGGCTTAGCAATACTTAAGATTAATTAGGCTTTAAATGAATAATAACAGTGCCTTCAATAGATGAAGTGAAAACTGAGTAATTGGTTTGCTGCTTTCGCTTAGGAAATAGAAATATGAACAAACCTTTTAACAATTGCTTGAAAACATTTACTGGAATATTTAGCATATGATGAGCATTGAAACAATCAAGCAATAATTAATTTCACCAAATGTAAGATATTCAAGAGATGCACAGAGCTCTAGCAATTAAATTTCAAAGGATCAAAATTTATTTTTTAACCATGAAATTCAAATGCTAACCAGTTCATAAAATGGTTCGCCACTTGCAGATAGCTAATCCTCAGTAAAATTTAAGCGCAAATGATGAATATTAATCCCACATTAAAAATTTTAGCCTTAGCGGAAAACATACACCAAAAGTGACAAATCCTTGAGAGAATATGCCAAGACTAAATGTGACAAAATATTTCAAAATTTTTTATTTTTAATGATTAAAATCAAAATCATAAAATAAAAACTAAATTCTAAAATAAGACCAAACCAAAACCTAAAAAAACTTTTTATGATTTTCATATTCTTTTTATTTTTTATGATATAAAGTTCTAAATTTAAAATTAAATATAGTAAAACTAAAATTAAAATCTAATCTAAAACTAAAGCCTAATCAAAAAAAAAAAAAAAAAAAAAACTTAAAAGGACTTTTTTATGCCTTTTTCTATATATATTGTTTTAGATTTTTTTTTTTAATATAAAATTTAAATCATAAAGCAAAACAAAAATTAAATCAAAGTCGGATTATTAACAAACTAACCTAAGCTAAATAGGAACAGCACCATATATATGAAATAGCTTAGGATTAACCCTAAGCCAAGCATGAAACAAAAAAAAATTGAAGTGTGTTGCTGCAGGTAGTGACGGCGGGAGAGCTCGAGGTTAGAAGAAGACTGCAGGTTGATCAACAAGGAAGCAATGAGCAATGATGGGAAGGAGCATGATGATCGCAGGTCTGCTTGCAGGTGGATATGGCTGCAGGTGGCACGCGGAGAAAGTAAGGTGAGGATGTGGAGCAGATGGACAACAAGAGGAGGACGCAGATCGAATGAATGGGAATATAGCGAGGGAATAAGGAGGAGAACGCAGGCAGAGATGGCGTGAGAAATGGCAGAATGCTGGTGAAAAGAGGAGTTGAGGATTAGACGCAGGTGAATCAGTGCGAGTGTGGCAATGAGGAGGGATTTTCTGCAAGTTGATGGATGGAGGAGATACGCAGAAGAGAAAGGCCCAACAGTGGAAAATAGATGAAGATGGTGTGGGTATGATTGCGTATAGAGTAGGTCGATGGCAGCAGAGGGGAGGACGGATTTGGTAGCACGAAGTGCGTGGACGCAGTGGTAACGCTGAGGATCTACTGAGCAGTGCATGAGGAATGCGTGGATCGAGTGGAGAGGCAACGTAGAGCTGCAATGAAGCCGCAACAGCGTGGTAAGGCGAGTTTGATGGGGAAAACGTCCTTGCGGGAAAACTGAGGCTAGCAGAGGGTTTGTTAGCAGCAATCAAGCAATCACAGCGTACTAAAAAAAAATTCAAAAAATTCCTGTAACAAAGATGCGCTGGAAACCCTTGAATTTCTCCAGAAAACTTAAAACAAATTTTAAATCCTTTTCGCTTCAGATTTCCTTGATGAAAACCCCACAAGGAATTTCCAGATCTGAAGTAAATATTTCTGCCAGAGCTAATCCTAAGGCCAGATCTTACCCTCCAGGCTCCAGGGCCTAGATCTGGCTTCGAACAAAATGTTTTCTTCCGCCCTGAACCTGCAATAACAAAAACAAAACACCCAGAAATAAAAGAAACAAAACTAAAAAAACCCTAAACCAGCTAAATAATTACAATATTCACAGTTCAAAGGCTTTGAATAGCCAAATTTGTCAGTATGCCACAGAAATATTTTCAGAATTTTAAATTTAATATGAGATGCTTCAAAAAACCCTACATGCATTTACAAGAAAAATTCAAATGATAAGCCTGAGATCAACACTAGCTGGGCTCTTCAGAAAATGCCCTTTTCGGGAGTTGGTTGGTTCAGCCGAGAACTTCCCCAAACGCCCGATGATCTCGAAATCAAAATTTTCCTGCACAACTTACTTCAACCATTAACAAAGAGGAAGAAAACGATACTAAAATCCAGATCAAATGGAGATACCTGCCATGATATTCAGAAATTTAACTACCATTCAAACCCTAGTGACTAAACAAGATACCTATGTTTAAAATCACTCTTCCTAAAGCTATCATCAATGGCTGAAATTAAAATCATGCACAGAAATAAAACATCTTACAGCATTTCCGAAAGAGTAACACCAGCAAGATTTCAACCCAAAAGTCTTTCTTTATTGCACATGAAAAATGACTACAAGAGAGCTTTCTTTAGCATAAGACTCACAGATCGAATGATCTCAAATGACCCCTGACACCCTATTTAAAGATAAATTTCCCAACGGCTAGTTTGAGTGATCCATGTCAAAGAGATCTCCACTATCGATGAGGATCAAAATCTCTTTTAATCTCATCCGTCGAAATTTTAAATGTTGAGGAAATTTTAATATAAAAAACTTAAAATTTTGCATTTATTTCCTCATAACTTTGACTTATTATTTTATTATTATTTCATTTTATTTAGTTTTATATTAATTTATTTATTTATTAATTTTTTAGTATTATTTTATTTTATTTATTTTATTTTTATTTTTATTATTTAAAGGGACCCTTGAACTTAGCCTTTGGAAAAATCACCTAGGACCTAGGACTTATGAGGGGATAAAACATTTTCTAACCCTCAAGACACTTTACATCATAATTTTTACATTTTTACATCTCAAGGGGAGAAAACCCATTTGACATAGACCATCATACTCTGCGACACAAATATAATCTAGCAGATCAAACAATTTGTAATAACCTAATCAAATAGTTAAGATTATTTCCAAATTACTTTTACATAGACTCGACCTAGCACAATAGGATTGCCCTAAGATTCTAATGACAAAATCAATTCCGACTTTGGGGTTAGGCTTAAGGAAAACTCTGCCGACCATGGGTCAGTGAGAAAAAAAACCTTCTGAAACATAGATCATCACTAGAAGATTAGGTTTACCTAGGCAAATACATACATCATACAAATCTGCTAAGATTATTTACAACTTACACACGCAGACTAGGTTTACAACGTAACATGATTGGGTTGATGATGATAGTCGAATGGCACAGACACGTTGATCATGTGCTATCCCTTTTGTGAAAAAAGAGGGTGACACGTAGTGGTCAACACCTTTGATTCATCCTATGACTACTGTAACTATCAAAATAACCTTGGATACCTTGTAATTTCAACTTAGGCTGTCGCACACTACAGTAACTCAATCACTTGTACATTAAGTAATATATATAGATTAGTCCTTGGACTACTTAAACTGAGATCATAAACCAACTGGGGTGACATATTTGGACTATTTGAGCCTTATCATATGTTAACCAATGTAGACCTATCTTAGCCAGACATAGTATAACTTACCTCTCCTTTGAATGGTGCCATAACAAGTCACTTCAAATCCCACAAAGATATCATTCAGATATGTGTAACAATTTAGCTCGGATAGGTTTCATACCACTTCTTAACAAAGGTCCAAGTAAGAGTATCATAAGAGATCAAGCTATGATTTCAACAAGAATCTGAATTGTACCTACATAGTTCTAGTACTCTTTTCAACACAAGGTTGCAAGGGAACGCCCCCCCCCCCCGAACCTGCTCTTGATTCGCACACCACTCGGGAGTGAATAGGGAGCGACCTCGGAAGCGCGTTCCCTTTAAAGAAAATCGCTCCCTATTTTTTAGGGAGTGATTAAGGGAGCAGTTAGGAGTGTTCGCTCCTTGACCACTCCCTTTCACTCCGGGAGCAAATTTTTAAAAGAGGGAGCGGTCAGGGAGCGATCACTCCCGACTGCTACCTCTTTTAAAAAATTGCGCCCAGAGTGAAATGAACGTTCGCTCCTTGACTGCTCCCTTTCACTCCGGGAGCAAATTTTTAAAAGAGGGAGCAGTCGGGGAGCGAGGGAGCAGTCGAGGAGCAATCACTCCCAACTACTCCCTCTTTTAAAAATTTGCTCCCGGAGTAAAAGGGAGTGTTCGCTCATTGACTACTCCCTTTGACTCTGGGAGCAAATTTTTAAAAGAGGGAGCAGTCGAGGGGCGAAATGAGCCGCATGGCGGAGGGAAAGGGTCGGGCGAAGGACGGTAAGGAAAGGGAGGGAAGGGGAGGAGGAAAAGGTTAAAAAGGCCCTCTGCCCTCCCATTATTTACCATTTGTCAAGTTGGAGAGAGCAAGAGAGAGTTTGGAGCTTGGAGAGATCAAGAGAGAGGAGCTCAGAGAGAGCAAGAGAGAGGAACTTGGAGGAGCTTCAAGAGCTTGCAAGGGAGATTGGAGCTTGGGATTGAAGGCCAAAGTCATTAATCTAGCATTTTTATTTTTTATATGTTCATTGCTAAATAAAAAATTCTCTTCTCTATTTCCCATTCCCATTCCTCCATTTTTTTGGAGTCTCAAAACTTCAAAAATCATGGCTATATGGCTTGGCATTTTCTTGTTGTTGGTTCCTTTTTTTGTTATTATGGTGTTGGAGAGTAGGAGGAGGGTTGATCATGATGAAGAGGATGAAAAAGTGGGTTCTAGTGGATTTGATGAAAACCCTGGAGAGGAGTACCTTGGTGAGGATGAAGAGAGTGGAGATGATGAGGGAACAAAAACTAAACAAGACCAAACCCCATTGTGGAAATATGTTTCTAGGTCTGAAGCAGGGAAAGGGAGTGGAACCACTAAATGTACATGCACCCATTGCAACAACATTTACACAGGTTCATACACCTGTGCTAGAAGGCACCTCTGTGGAAAAAGGCCATGGGGTGGAGATAAATAAATAGGAATCAAAACTTGTATAAGTGTGTCAGCAACACAAAGAGCCAAATACATAAAGGAAAAGGAGGAAGCCCAATACAAATCTAAAAAATCAAAGTGTTTCTTTGAATATAACTCACAATCACATGCACAAAGAACTCCATCTCCTCCCATGGCAGTGGATATGGAGGAAACATCTCTTTAAGGCGTAGAACCATATCAAATTTCCTTGACGAAAGGTGTAGGAATGATGTGGATTCAAAAATTTACCCGTTTCTCTATGCATGTGGGATACCATTCAATGCTATTCGCTCACCTTATTGGCATGAAATGGTTTCTTCCATAAATGATGCCCCCAAAGGATACATGAGCCTTGGGTATGACAAGGCTAGAACTATTGAACTTGATCATGAAAGAGCAAAAAAATGCACATTCTTTGAGTAAAATGACAAATTCTTGGAATGAGCATGGGGTGTCCATTATATCTGATGGATGGACAAACGTAAAAGGCAAGTCATTGATAAGTGTTCTTGTTGTGTTTGTTAGTGGTGCCATCTTCCTTTCAACATATGATTACTCAAAAATGTTCATGACCGGCATCAACATTGCAGAACTGTTACTTAAACAATTGAATGTATTGGGCCATACAATGTCATCCAAGTCATCACTGATAATGATGTTAATTGTAAGGTTGGGAGCAATTATTAAGGATAAACACCCCAACATATTTAGGTCTGGGTGTTTGGTTCACATAATGAACCTTTTGATGCATGATATTATTAAGAACAAAAACCAACAATACAAATGGATTGGTGATTTGTACAAGAGAGGCAAAAAAATGATAAAAATTATTGCAAATCATAGCAATACCCATGGGCTTTTCCGCAGTCACTCAAGATTGGAGTTGTTGAAGATTGCGAAGACTAGATTTGCTAGCTATTACCTCACCTTCAAGCGCCTTTTGAATGTAAGAAAGTCACTGGGTAGCATGGTATCAAGTCAACACTGGCAAGTATTAAAGGACAAGGCTCCAATGCAGTTGACAAGCAAGGTTTTGAACAGGTGGAGGAGACCGCTCTTGATGGTCTATTTTGGGCGCGTGTGAGGGAAGCATTGCAATTCACCAAGCCCATCTATAGCATGATTTGTTTTGCAGATACAGACAAACCAATGATTGGGGAGGTGCATGAGCAGATGGATAGCATGTTGGGGCAAATAAAAGATATTGTTCAGGAAAATGATCCCAACTTGTATACAATGAGTCACAACTGTGTGTGCATGGTGGAATAAACTTAATGTTCCACTACATGCCTTGGTGTATATCCTTATGCCAAAATACCACTCTCCATCTTGGTTGGCCCAACCCGCACCTAGGGGTGGGGTTAGGATCAAACCCCATACAAGTTCAGAGGTATCTAAAGGATATATGGAAGCATTAGACAAATTAGTACCTGACAAGGAGTGTGCTAATCTATGTCTTGAATTAGGCAAATACTTCAGTTGCATTGGTTTGTTTGGTTCTTTGCATGCAATGGAAGATAGAGACAAATTTGATGCTCTCACATGGTGGGAAGCATATGTTAGCATGGGACTTTTGCCAAAATTGGCAAAAAAAATTCTCTCACAAGTTGTAAATACTTCTTCTGTAGAAAGGTGTTGGAGCGCCTACAGCTTCATACATAATGTGAGAAGAAATAAACTCAATGAAAACCAGGCAGAAAGCTTGGTTTATGTGCACTACAACTTGAGGTTGATGAGTCATTATTGTGATCGGGCTTATGAGAATCCAACATATAAAGTTTGGGACAACCACCTAGAGGATGATAATTTGGAAGATGGCACTATACATCCTGAAGAATTGGAAGCAAAGCTTTAGAGAGATGATGACAACAACAACCATGCCATCCCGGGCCCAACCATCCAGTAGCAGTGGCAGTGCTCGAGTTCCAACTATTGTTCCTTTGTTGTCGCCAATTCCATCTACATCCTCACGTGGAGGGCATGCACCTTCTGGTTCTAGTCGTGCAACTATGCGGGAGGAAACTCATAGAAGACCACCAATACCACGACCTGCTCAGAAATTAGACATTTCTCGTGGCGGCAAGAGGAAGTTGTAGATAATAGATTTACTGGTCTTTTCTGGTTTCTAGCAATTTTATAATTGTTGACTATTTCATATTTATTATGATATTTTTTGTAAACAATATATGACAATTTAAGTTTGAAGTTTGAAGTTATTTATAATTCATTGATAATGAATTATGAATATGATGCTTCGTGAAAGTTGAAAGTTGTTTCATTTCATTTCATGTTAGATATTCTTTGTTGTAATAGTTACACTTAGCTTACAAGTACGACTTTGGTGATCAATGATGATAAATGTTATCTATTGAATTTTGAAAGCTTGAAACTTTAAGATTGATGAATCATGAGACTCAATATGTTGTATGTTACTAACTTGTGGACGTGGTTGATGGAGATTATAACTTCTAGATGATTGATGTTATATGGCTCAATCTATGTTTTTATGCTTTTTATAATCATTCTACATGCTTTTGTTGAATATATGCATCAAAATATTT